>JACAVU010000004.1:41990217-42147717 GCA_014183005.1 Castanea mollissima
CCTTGATCGCTTGGAGTTCTCGCTCCAACGCAAGCACAAACGGAAACCCTAGAATTCAATCGAAGCCGAACAAGAATTTCTGATCTCCAAGTTCTCCCAGCGAAAGAGGGATTTTGTTTGTTTGTTTGTCAATTAGGGCTTCCTTTGCTTGAGAGACCCAAAGCCTTTTCCTTGAGAGATCCAAATCTCCAAAGGTGCTTGTAAATTGCTTACTATTACTATTAATCAAACCCCAATTTTGTAATTTTTGAAGCATATCCTCTTTTAGGGTTTTCATTATACCTCTATATCTCTTTGTAATTTTTCTATCAATTTGACTACTGATAATAGTTGTACACTTTTTATATGTATCTGGGTTTCTAATTTTGTCTGTAATTCTTGAATATACGCCAAGCGAATTGTATTACATTGCTGCGGCCACAGGCTTTTTTCATGAAATTAATGAATATTGAGTGAATTTTTCTGCCGATTGTTAAATCTTTTTCGATATTCAGTATATATTTTTTCATATTTCTTGTTTGGCTAAATTTTTAGTTACTAAAATATTGCAAAAGAGACATTCATAATGGCAATGCCCAAATTGAATCAACTGCCACCACCGCCGCCTAGGATTGGTATGTGGGAACCGATTTCGACTGCTCAGCCTGCTGAATTGGATATGAGTAGGACTCAGGAATTACTGAAATTTATGGAGGATGCAGGGTTGTACGAGAGTGGTGAAGAATCTCTGAAAAGGCAGGAGGTGCTGGGGAGGTTGGACCAAATTGTGAAAGCATGGGTCAAAAAGGTTACTGAGGCTAAGGGGTATAATGAGGAGATGGTGGAAGAAGCTAATGCTGTTATCTTTACATTTGGGTCTTATCGGTTGGGCGTGAACGGCCCAGGTGCAGATATTGACACGCTGTGTGTTGGGCCGAGGCATGTTACTCGGGAGGAAGATTTCTTTGGTGAACTTCATAGGATGCTGGCAGAGTTGCCTGAAGTGCAAGAGTTGCATCCTGTCCCTGATGCTTATGTTCCTGTCATGAAGTTTAAGTTTGATGGGGTTTCCATTGATCTTCTTTATGCAAAGTTGGGGTTGTGGGTTATTCCTGATGATTTGGATCTTTCTGTGCCAACTTTGCTGCAAGATTTGGATGATAAGAGTGTGCTTAGTCTTAATGGGTCTAGAGTTACTGATAAGATCTTGCATATGGTTCCTAATGTCCAGAATTTTCAGACGACATTAAGATGCATAAGATATTGGGCTAAACAGCGGGGCGTTTATTCGAATGTTGCAGGGTTTCTGGGTGGTATAAATTGGGCGATTCTGGTTGCTCGGATATGCCAGTTGTACCCAACTGCACTGCCTAGTTTGTTGGTTTCTCGGTTTTTCAAGGTGTATTGCCAATGGCGGTGGCCTAATCCTGTTTTGCTATGTCCCATTGAAGGAGGATCTTTGGTGCTTCCGTCTTGGGATCCTAGAAGAAATTTCAGAGACAGGAACGATTTAATGCCCATAATCACACCGATGTATCCTTGCATCAACTCCAGTTACAATGTGTCTTCAAGTACACTGTGTATTATGCAGCAAGAATTTCAGAGGGGAAACAATATTTGTGAGGCAATGGATGCAAGTGTGACTGGCTGGAATACTCTTTTTGAGCGTTTTCTTTTCTTTGAAGCATATAAGAACTATCTGCAGATTGATATTACTGCTCGGAAGGACGTTGATTTAATGAATTGGCAAGGATGGGTTGAATCTCGGCTTCGTTTGCTGACTTCAGAGATTGAGAGAGATACAAGAGGGATGCTACTGTGCCACCCACATCCTGGTGAATGTTTGGATAAATCCAAACGATTCCATCGTTGTTATTTTATGGGCTTGCAGCGGAAACCAGGTGTTTGTGCTCAGGAAGGTGGACCGTTTGATATAAGGTTTACTGTTGAGAAATTTAAGAACATGGTGGGGATGTACACCTTTAAAAAGCCTGGGATGTGGATTGGTGTATGTCACATAAAAAGCAATAATATTCCGCTGTTTGTCTTTCCTGGTGGAGTTAGGCCTGCTCGTCTGAAG
Organism: Castanea mollissima; assembly: GCA_014183005.1. NCBI lineage: Eukaryota > Viridiplantae > Streptophyta > Magnoliopsida > Fagales > Fagaceae > Castanea > Castanea mollissima. The sequence continues at coordinate 41,992,277 of JACAVU010000004.1, forward strand.
AGAGTAGCCAGGGAAAATGGTGCTGCTGCTGAAGTTGATGAAGCTGGTGATGGAAAGAAGAGAAAAATAGATGAATCTATCACATGCCATAAGTTGAGAAAATTTGATTCTGTGGCAGGGACGAAGAATACACCTTTGGCAGTGGAAGCTAAATTAGAGGATAGTACAGTCACTGCAAGATGTCCTATTGTGGATTGTTCACAAAGTTGTCTAGGAAATGAAGGATCCTTCAAATTTAGCCCACCAGTGGGAGCTTCATCTTCTGCCAGTGGTTCATCCAGCTCTACTGCAGTTGTGATCCTTGTTTCTGATATTGTTCCCGCTCCATCTGTGTGCCAGCAAGGTTCTTCTGAAGAACATGACAGATTTCAAGATGATGCACAATCAATGGGTGAAGTTCAACAAAATTTTGGTGAAGGAACAAGGGTTGAGAATGAGGGGATACGGCAAGGAGTGGCTACAGGGAGAGATTGCTCTAATATCTTCAGGAATGATGGAGGGGTAGAGGAACTTGAGCCTACTGCACCATCCTCTAATGTAGTATCTGCTTCATACGGTGCCCAGAAGCCACTTATCAAGTTTAAATTTACTTCTTTGGTTAGAACAAACTGCTAGAGAAATACACTAAAATTCACTTGTTTTGTAAGTATTTTTCAAGGAATGAATTCTTCATAGAGTGTCAGACCTTATTCTTTTTTTTTATCCCTCCATTGATGACATCTGCAAAGATGGGCTTTGTATTTTCTTATTTTTTGGAGGTGGCCTGGTTGCTAGAGTGGAAGTGTGCAGTTTACAACACAGGCTTCTTTCCTTTACAGACCTCTTGTATTGAAATTAATTTTTAGTGAATGAATTCAGTTTTAGAGATTCTGACTCCTCTCTCTCTCTCTCTCTCAACATGTGCTGTTTCTTTCCCTCCTTTCGTTATATACATTTGTTAAGGTGGAAGTTGTTGGTGATAATAATGGTGACTGTTTTGTAATAATCTGCTTCAATTTGGCTATTGAGAGTATTAATAATTGAATTTGGACTCTTGAAAGCTGGTTACTTATTGAATTATCAATTCTACGATTTCATTCTTGAGAAATGTTTTCATGAAGCTTCTTGTATGTTAATTCTGAATGTACACAGAATCAAATTAGGTGATCTGTGTACATTCAGAAAAATTTACTCGTGCATTTTTTGCCCGGTTGTCTTAACTTGGATTACTTATAGAGATTTCCCCAATCTGCTTAGCTTTTCATTTTAAGAAAATGAACTGAAATTGTATGGAAAATCGGAAATTGAATAAAAGTAAAGCATAATATTTTTTTCTGGAATTTCTTAATCAATGGGAATTGGCAACTCCTTTCAGAATACTGTTAAGTCTTGTCCTTTATAGTTAACAAGATGTGGCAGTAGGTTATCTTCTCTTTTCCTTTTTTTTCTGGCAAATGGGGAAAAACTATAGTGTCAGTCATGGGGTGGTTTTCTTTTATAAAGAACTAGCATGAAGCCGCTTGTTGCGTGTGATAATTTTTTTTTAGTGGTCTCATTAAATTTATTTTTTGCAATTTGGACTAATTTAATAAATAGTAATATATTTCATAATCCATATTTCCATTTATTATAGGAATAATAACAAATACAATATAAATAATTTATGTTGTACCAAAATGAAAATAATAATTTTTTTTTTCAAGAACTCAAAAGGTATGTTAGCAAAAATACTACAATCCCAGGAAAACTAGGTTTACAGCCTTCACTCTTTTTTTTTCTTTTTTTTTCTTTTTCATTTGAACCATTTAGTTCGGTCGTGTTGTGACAGAGGCATTATAGTCTTTTTAAATGCAGTAAACTCAAAGTTGACTATTTCATGAATTGAATTGAAATGGGCCCTTAAAAATTAAGGCCAAGCGGTTACCTTTTCTTTTCATATCTATATTCTTTGCGGTAGTCACACTCTTTAAACTAAGAATATAGGTGTAAGTCATCAGTTAAAATCCTAGAAAGGGCTTTTCTATTTTCCATGAAACTCCTGTTTTAGTCTTCATTTTTCAGCAGAGAATATAGATATGAAAAGAAAAGGTAACCGCCTGACCTTAATTTTTTAGTAAAAGTTTAAACCTAATTTTTTCTGCCCTACAATCCAAAAACCAAAAACGTATCTAAAACAATTTAATAAAACTTAACAAAACTACAATTCAAAATAAAAAAAGAAAGGGAAGAATAAAACCCACATCAAAGTCAAACTCCTCTTGAATATGTAGAACATGTTAGATGTGATGTGATCAAAGCCAAATATCCAATGCATTAGCAAATTCAAAATTTTTAGAAAGGCTTTGAAATCACACAATAGAAATATGTGGTTGTTCCCGCGCAAAAATGCTAGTTATAACTTTATACATGATGATTGTAACTCTTTTTTCCTTAACAATATATAAATAAATAAATAATCAAGGGCACAATTCCAAAGGAAGAAAAGTTGAGAAATTTTTTGAAAAAAAAAAAGATTAAAAAAAGAAGAAGTATTGTGTAAATACTATCATAATCTAATTTAACATTTAATCCAACATCAGAAAAATAAATAGATAATTTTAAACAAAAAATTGAATTTGTTTTCTTAAAAATATCAAAGAATATAGTAATAATATAAAGAAGAGTAAGAGCAATATAAAATTAATATTCATAAACACTTCAAACAATTACTCAAACATCCAGAAACATCATATAACAAAAATGTAATAATTTGCTGCTAATTTGTTAAACAAAATATTTACAAATGGTGAAAGGAAATTGCAAAAAACTTCTTTTTCAACTGCACAAACTATTCTTCATTATATTGTCCACACTATTTTGTTGTTTTCCAAATAAACTAAAATTTGACAACAATACAAAATTTGACATATTATTATATGTTTTTTTTCCCAAATCGAGTCAACAAAAACACAATTCATTTAGAGCATTTAGTATTGTAAATAAAATGATAAAAAAAATAGTTACATCAAGGAACACATTTGAATTTGTCAATAATAGGATAATGGAGGTACAAACTTGATCCAGCAGGAGATCTATAACATATATACTTGATTCGGACCCCTCCTATGGCGCAATTGTTAGGTTTTATCGTTTCAATAATCAATGATTAAGTAAGACTTGTAAATACCTTTTTAAAGACAAATTTTAAAAATTATTTTTTATTCTTCATTAATTTTATTTTTCAGTTATAAATATATAATTAAAGTAGATGAAATGTAAAGACGAAATTATATGTAAAGTTAAAATTGCCTAAGATGAATTTGTAAAGTCAATATATTTATATATTTAATATTATAAAAAAATTAAAGTTAAAAATGAATAAAAAATAGAATAATGATGTCACTAGTGACGTGGTGGATGAGGTGGCTCAATAAAAGTATAACAATAATAAATGTTACACTTTATTTTTTAAATATATATAAATTTGTTTTAAAAAAATAATCAAATACAAGTGATTTATGTAGAAGTAATTTTCCAATAATAAATTACTTCAATAGAATATGTCAAAAATTTTCATGGTTTAGAAATTGGACTAGACCGATTGATTGAATTGTTTCAATCAGGAATTGAACACAAAACTGGTTAGGTAAAAACCGACAATTCAATCGATAAAAATTGAGAATCAGACCCATTTTTGGTTCTTTGACCGTTTAGTTTTTTAAAATAATAGAAATTGTGTTTTTAAACTTTTTGATACATAATACACACTGAATTCATACTCTTATGAGTGCCTAAAATCATGTATGGTGTACCCCTAGACCCCAGCTGCCAACCCCTAGATAATTACTCTTGTTTCAAGTGTTGGCTGTGTATTTTTCAATAAAAAGAGTCTTTAAACACAAAAATTTCACATTCACTTATATGACAAATCGATAATAATAAATAAAAAAGTGATGTCATTGGTAAATTTAAAGGAGAACTAATAAAATCTTACAAACTCAATTGTTGTAAAAAATATTATGATTTTGTTAGTGTATATAACATTGCTCTTCAATAAAATCACGTTAGTATACAAAAAATATTTACTTAAAGAATTATTCTAATGACACATTTAATTATACATTCAATTTTACAATTTACTAAATTATTGCAACTTTAAATATTGATAATTTTCTACCCATATATGCCTGCTATTTTTCGTCTACGACTTATAATTACACAAGTGAAGTAAGTTATGGAAATCGGGCATGCAAGTGCATGTATCCCATTACTCAAAGAAAGAAAGAAAAAAAAATCTCAACATCCTAGAATAGTTAGTACGATGCCACGCTGACACGTGTGGAAGCCCAAAATCTAACTGAATTGGGCCTTCTAGTTACGAACCAACTGATCCCACACTGACTAGTTACACGAAGCTATCTATGTTTATAAGCAAGAGCGAGAGTACAAATTTTGTCCCTTCGGGGACATCCGATAAAATTGGAACGATACAGAGAAGATTAGCATGGCCCCTGCGCAAGGATGACACGCATAAATCGAGAAATGGTCCAAATTTTTTTCTTTCCCTAATCCTTGCGTGAATTCTGCCTCACTATCTTCTTTGTTTTTTTACACTTTCTGCTTCTTTACATGCGTTTTGGAGTCTTGCTCAACAGGTTAGCCGAGACTTCTGCTCATAATTCTTTTAGGTTAATACTATTTGATAGTTAGGGAGAGTTTGAATCTTTGATAGTCGTTATATTTCAATATTAAAGCTTTAAAATAGAAAAAAAAAAAAAAAATAGAACTGTTGAAGCTTATTGATAATTCACACCTTTTGGATTTGCAATAGTTTTGGTGGTTGACTTGGATAGTTGGATATTACCACAATTGTATTCCAGATTTTCATTTACATTTGCTTTATCCAATTATTTGTGTAATCATGACATGAGAGCAAAAATAAAACCCCAATTTGCAGTTTTGGCCTAAGTCCAGAAAAAGAGGGAATGATGACATTATCGATCGTCGCACGTAAAACACATGATCACTTCTCTGGCTTTCATTGATATTTGAAATTAAGCAAACTGGAGGATGGAGCTACACTTGAGCCTGCCTTGAATGTCATAGAGTGACCATAGGCCAAGCCATTGCCATAGCTTGTCATTGTGCAATGCTGAATGGTTGTCATTGCTTGGGCCTACACTTTGAAATTTCCAAAATACAAGTTATTAGTGTCCCCCGATTAGGAACTCGACAGTCCAGGGTATAGGTTAAAACCTTTGTGAGGATTGGGGTCGTTTAGGATGCCAGAGTGAGCACCCGAGATAGTCTCAATTGTTGCTTTACCTTAAAAAACTTACTAATGTTTGGAGTTTATGCATTTCACTACCCTTGTGACAGAACATAGCAAAATTTAGTATTAAGTGACCATCTAAGGTTAATATAAACTTTTTATGTTATCTAAACATCCGTTTGGGATGTTCTAGTTGATGGTGTTTTCATAGGTAGTCAATGTCAATCTAAGCTCTTCACAATTCATTGGTGCCACTGGTGCTACAGGTGGTTTTAGCGTGTGAGCTCCATTTGGGCATAGATATAAGTTTCATAGGTACAATCGAACTCTCTAGGCTAGAAGTTTCATATGTACAATTGCTAGTTCTTACTATCACGCTCCGGATTTCCTTTAGTCGGTTGTTTTTGTAGCTGAAGTGGTGGAATCATTTTAAGAAGCTACTGAAGAATCATTTTGACAAAGCTGAGGACATCATTTAGGAAAAATTTGAAAACAACTTGAAGATAAAAAAAGAAAAAGAAGTTAAATGGGTTATAACTTGGAAGTAGATTTGCCTGTAAATGTTCATTATGTTGACGATACTGATGAAGGTGTGATGTGCCATATTTCCTCAGATAATTTAAGGTTATGATTTCCTTTTTCAACGAGGAAGAAAATATGATGATAGTTTTTTTACATATATGAATGCAGAAAGAACATATATGATCCCTTGCCATCCTGCAGATAGAGCAACCTTTCCAGAGTTTTAGCGATTTGATGAGGAATTTATCCGCCACAGGTGTGTACAATACTGTGAAATTAGTCTCTCTTGATATGGTTCAAATTTCAGTTGGATGAGCCCCTTCCATCCCAGCTTGGAAAGTAGTAGCACATTACCTTCCCATGATGTCCTTAAATGGAGAAAACCTCAGATCCTTAAGATGTTGAAGCATTTTTCAGCAGTAATATTATTGGAAATTTGGAACAGTTTTCACCCCCCGGAGCAAGGTTGAACTTAATTATGTAAGGTTATGGTCCATGTTTGCTTTGAAAATCTGGTTGATTTTGCCACCATTTCCTACTCTGTGTCATTGCCATTTCCTAACAATGAAGTGTTGGAATCTACAGCTGTGTGCCAATGAGATGTGTGCCAATGAGCGCTGGGTATGGTTTTTATTTGTTCTGGAGCAAGAATGAAATGATGATTTTTGCGGCCATATTTGTGGGAGAAGATACAAAGTCTGGATTCTCAAATAGATAATTGAAGAAAAATTTGTGATTTTGTATTTAACTTCTCTTAATCCTAGATAGAATTCACTTGTGAAGTTGAAAGAAGATGTAGGTTAAAAATGTTTGCTTACGGGTGACTTTGCTATGAAAGAGGAATGGATACTGTTTGACTTTTGATTGCATTGATGCTTTGCACACATAAGCTACTTTAAATTTCACTGTAAAGCAGTGAAATGATATAATTTACTAGTATCCAGTTGCAGTTGTTAATTAAAACCTAATGAGATGTGATTAGAATGATAATTATTACTCAAATGAGAATTTCCTTTGAGTTCTACACGTCTTCCGAGCAAATTTTTTGTGGTAGAAGTGTCCATGTGGACTGAACTAGCAGAAGTTAATAGGGTATTAGATGGGTCATTGAGCTAGCAAGGGAGGAATGATGGCAGGTCATGGGTTTTGAAGGTGACTCCAAAGCTTCCATGGATGGTTTAATCAACCCAAGTTTACATGGCAGGCGATCAATATAGTTGAGGAGATTAAGAGGTTGAGAAAGATCAGAGTGGTATGTTTCAACTTTCAAATGGGTTTGTAGGGGAAAGCCGACTCCCTAGCTCTTGAGTTGGGTATGTGGGCTCTGCATACAGGGTTTGAGGGGTTTCTGAGCTCAATTGCTTAGCCTTTTGTTACGGTAGATGCTTTTAGGCAGGACTGTTTGTATCATTCTTTTCTAATTATCTTGGTTTTATGTTCGGTAGATTTTTTTCTGTTTGAGGAAAAAAAGAGGAAAAAAGAAAAGGATATTGTAGATTAGAATGGGGAAAAGGCCTAAGTTTTGGGTTGCTCTAAGCCATTTGAAACGAGTATTGTGCCTCCAATAATGATGTGAAATTCCAATAATTGGATCTCCTCCAAAACTAATTTTGAGGCACTTACATATTGCCCTACTGTAATCACGAGCAATATGAATTCTTATTCATGGGAGATAGATAAGTAGTGGAGAGGTGGAGGTGGGTTGGAATTACATATATGGGGGCATCACAAAAGAAGATATTATTATTGAATTATCACTTGATTGGTTGAATCTCATGCGACCTCTTAATCCTATATATTAAACAAAGAACTCTTAAATGGTAGGAGTGGTTTTTTAATTAAGTGGGGAGAAAAAAGAATGGTGCTACACAATAAGTCTAGCTGCCTAGGGACAACTTTTGCCACAATTTTGTTGATAGGGAAAAAAGAAAAAGAAAAGATAGGTCTATGTAATAACAGTTGTCGACCACTCATGGTAAATCACTTTTAACTAATTGTGGAAAAAACTGTGACAAATTTTGTGTCCCATTTATTGATATAAATGTTGCCCCAAATAATAGTCATGATTTCCCAGGCCCTATCCGCCGACCTTAAGTGCTGGCTTTGTGTTTTCAATGAAATTGGAACAATACAGAGAAGATTAACATTGCCCCTCCTTAAGGATTTATAATATGTTTTGGTAGAAATTTACGATTTATGATTGGTTTATTGTTATGTTTTAATCTTTTTATAACCGATTTTTTAATAATTGAATTATTGTATTGTTATATATTTATGAGTTGTAATTTAATATATAATATATCAAATCAAATTTTAGTGAGGTATAAATAGAAAGTTGAGTGGGGTGGGATGGGATGGGTACCTGTGGGTAGGCATACTAAAACGGGCGGGTCGGGTCAATCAAATTGCGGGTCAAACAGGTCATGGGTAAAAAACGAGTCATTTTAAGTGGGTTATAAACGTATTCGGGTCAATCGGGTTTCGGGTCAAATTGGGTTAACCCGTATTTTTTATTTTTTATTTTATAGAGAAAACAAAATGTATTTATCATTTGGAAAGTTATGCTACAAATTACTTGATGTAAAATACATTATTTTGAATTCACCACTTATATCAAGAATGATCTCGGTTAAACTTATTAACACTTATTCAATAATTTTAAAATTATATAAATCCTAACATTGCTATCTAAAACAAATAACACAAAGATAAGTAAAACAAATACACAAGTTTTATTTTTACACAATATCAACATTTCAAAATATAAAACAAAATTACAAATGACTTATTGGATAACTTATTTGATAAAGAATAAAAACATATAAGAAATTTACAATCTTGAAAATTAATTTTATAAGTTATTATCAATTGTGGTTGACATTTTAATTTAATTTGAGATATACATTAAAGTTTGATCGCTTATTTATTTATATATGGTCTCTTTTATGAATATCATATCATTGTTAAGCAATACACACTTTAGAAAATATCATAATTTATTTTGAAAAGCTGTTTATTTTGAACATAAATTGTTAAAAACTAGGTCTAAACATTCATAATTTATGCCAATTTGATACTTTGGCTTCACTATTTTCATACTTGTGAATGTTTCTCACACATGTCTACAATTTTAAATATGTTTTTAACTCTATTGTAACAAGATTATTTTGGCATGTAATTTGCTATTTGATATCTAAAAATCTTTATTCATTACAGAATGCTCAACTATTTATCTCTTAATTAATTTACACGCAATTATGTAAATATATTAATTGTTTCCTTAAAATTGATAATAAACAATTAAACCAATATTGTCTTAATTTTTTTTATTTTTTTTATCAAAAAAAAAAGTTTTTAAAAAATGGTTCAGGTTCGGGTTGACCTGCAAAAAACGTGGGTCAGGTCATGGGTCAACCCGTTTTTGCTTTGGGTAAAAAAAAAATCAGGTTCAAGTCAGGTATTTTTCGGGTCGAGTCGGGTCGGGTCAGGTCAGGTCAGAAAATTCTAACCCGTTTTACCATGTCTACCCGTGGGTGCCTACCAGAATAGGGATGAAAAAAAAATCTTTGAAGGAAGGGAGGGGAGGGGTGGGGACAGAAATATGTACCAATTGCGTGAGTAATATAGATCTAAAATATCAGCTCTGATGATGCAAGGAAAATCAGTAGACTGGATACTTTGAACTTGAAAGGACTACTTGCTACCTTGATGGTCTGAAAAAGAAAGAAAAATGATCAAAAGTGACCGGGGTTGCCGGCCAAGAACCCTCCGATAGCAAAGTTAGTTTTTTTTCTCTAGACAAAGAGTTCCAACATTTTGGGAAAATGTAAAACATACATTTGTTTAGTCTGAATGAGCGTTTATATAGTGTCCGGAAGACAGTTATCAAGCTTGTAACCTCCCTTGGATTTGAGGAGGTGTAAGAGTTCAAATATAACTTTCGCAACTGCTTAGGAGTTACATACTTCTCACACAACGGTCACTGGATGTTGTGCGTGTAATGAGGAGTTGTAGTACATACTCAAGAGTTTTTCTAAGTATGAGGACCTCGTCTGAGGATCCTCCTATTGATTGTACCTCGCTTGGATATAAAGTTGTTCCCCTTATAAACGACCTTTGTTCAAGACGAGATTTGTGGCCCCCAGGACAAGACAACGTGGTTTTGTCTCTTGACCATGTGAAGCTCGTCCAATTTTCCTCCTCCATGGACGAGTCATTGACGAGGTTCCTAAAATCCCTTCTTTATTGGCCTTGTCCTAGAGGACCTCTATGGACGATGTTGTAGTTGATTCTTTATCATACCCTATCAATTGCCCCCTTGTCCCAAGGGTCGTCCAGAGCTCTGGGTCTTTGGACACTTGTTTCCTTGTTCATTATTATGTGTTTACTCCAGGTGTCACAATTTTGATGGTCGAATTTCTATGGTCTTGGATTGTGCTACGCGTTGTAACTTTAACCGTCGAGTCGGTTTGTGTTTTCGAGGAAGTTGCCAAATGGCTCTTCTTGATTGATCACATCGTTCTAGGTATCATTTTTCAACGCCTATAAATAGTACATTTCCTCCCATACCCTCTGCATTTTTTCAAATTTTCTCGTTTGACATTCCTTGTCCATTGCCTCGTTTAGAAGTATTCCAGCGTCCCTAGTTTCCCTTCATCTAGAGCCAAGTATATTCTTTATACTCGTCTTTAGGTTTCCCTTAAATTTTCAAAATGTTTGAGGTTGTTTCTTCGTCTAGTAATAATACTGATAAAGAGATAGAAGAATACCACAACTCAACTAGTTACAGTGGCTCTAGTAGTAATAGTAGTAGTAGTGAGGGGAACACCACAGACGAGTATATTTCTGGGGTTCCTGGAGTTCCCTTAAAAGTCTTGCAAGAGGAACTTAGGATGAGAGCAGCGTCCGGGTCTGAGGCTGGTCCTTCCAGTGCTCCCTCGTCCACCCTTCATGATGAGGTTGAGACCATATACAGCTGTGCTATGGGGATTCCTTCTAAGACGGATGATAAGAAGTTAGCGTCTCTTAGGAGTTGGTACCAGATCCTAAATAAGTTAAACCCTAGGTTGGCTGTTCGTGATGAATGGTGTTGCCAACCTCGTTTTGGTATAGGAGTTTATGAGGCTTATCTTCTAGGAGGTCTTAGATTGCCTCTTAACGCATTTGCTAGGGAGTTACTCACTAGATTGGGTTTAGGGTTGTGTCAGTTCAACCCCAACGCATGGAGACTTATCGTTTCTATGCAAATTTTGTGAAGAGAGGTTTTTGAAGGGGGTCGTCCTCTTACTGTAGACGAATTCATTTTCTGCTACAAACCCTCTGAAATTGGTCAATCCCGTGGCTTTTATCAATTTACGGCCAGAAGAAGAGATTGTAGGATAATAGAGTCGTCGGTCACATCAGATAGGAATTGGAAGATGGAGTTTTTCTTCGTCTCTGGTTTTTGGGCAGGATACCCTGATGAGGTGGGTAGGGATCCCTTTGCCCCATGTACAGGAGAGTTAGGGAACCTTCGTCCTGAAGATATGCTTTTGTCATTATACTGTTACCTTTATCATATATGTCGTTCTATGCTTACTAATCTCCTCGTCCTTTCTGCAGGTGTTAGAAGGCCGTCATTGAACAAGTTTTATTTGGGATGTGTTCAAAAAGCTCTTCTTCACCCCAAGAGGGACTTCCATTCCTTGGTTACCCTTCAACGCCTTGCAACTTGGGGACTTGGTCCTGAGTCCTCTCCTGAAGCCATAGCTCACGAAATTACAGTCCGTAGACGTAAGTTTTTGCCTTGAATGATTTCTTCGTCATTTCGTTCGTTTCATCATTACCATCATCATTTTTTTTGAATGATGCTAACAACTTTCTTTGTAGGAATGGCTACTATGAAAGAGAACAAGGGCAAGGAAGTTGTGGACGAGGCAAGCAAGCAAGCAAGACGTTGAAACTTAGCCTCGTCCTGCTGTAGGTGATAAGAGAAGCCTGCCAAAAGGTGTTGATCTTGAGAATCTCCCCAGCCGTTTGAAGGAGAAAAGAGCGAAGCACAAGAGGTCGTCCAAGTCTGGGGTCATCACTCCTGTTGTCCCCATTCCTCCTCCATCTCAGCCGCCGTCCATCTAGATCCTGGACGTAGAGTCGTTTGAGCTTACCCATACCCCTCCGTCCAAAACTATTGCTCCTACCTCGTCCCAGACTCTTCTAAAAGTTTCCTCAAACATCATCGAGAATGAGGACTTGGCCTGGGAGAAGTTTGAGAAGACAGTTTCTAGTGAGGATGTGGCTGCGTGCTACAACATGTCCTTGAGAGAGTTTGAACACTCAGGTGTCCACGACCTTTTCAAGGTAATTAATACAAGCTTTTCTCTGTTCTTTCTTATTTCGTCCATGTCTTCCTCGTCATACGCTTTATTTATTTGCTTTATATGAAAATTCATAATCACTTGTACTGGCTATGTCGAAGTTCATAGCCGCGTCCAGATAGGCTACTGAGCTAGACAAGATGAGGATCTTATTGGAGAGAAGGATAAGGAAGTCAGGGACGACTGGAAAGGCTGGGCTGAAACAGCAGCCAAGGCTAAGGAGGAAACCAAGGGGTTGCTGAACCTCATCGAAGAGCTGAAAGCTGATATAGTAGAGAAAGACACTCGTCTTGATCACTTTTAGAGGAAGACCGACGAGTTGAGCAATTCTCTTGAGAAGGCCAAAGAAAATGCCGTAGAGGAGTTTAGGGCCTCAAAGCAATTAATTGACCTGTTGGACGCCAACTATGCAGCCAGATTCGAAGATTTTCGCATGAAGGCAAAGGAAAAGTTTCCCGAGGTTGACTTCAGCTCCATTGTGCTTCAAATAGGGGGTGTTGCTAGTTCTTTTCTTTAGACGAGTTCTGAAGATATCAACATTGCAGATGATGCCTCGACTAAGCCAGCCCAGGACGACCCCAATGCCGATGCCCCTGCTGTTTGAAGACGATATTTTGACTATTTATTCAAAGTGTTTGTTTTGTTTCTTTGTTTTGGTCCACTATTTTTAGGATCTTTTTCAGATGCATTTGAATACAATTATCTCATCCAAAGTTTTTTGGATGAGTTTTTTGGACGAGTTTATTAACAATTGCCTTTTAAGGCTTACTTTGTAGGGGTTTTTGGACGTTGATCATCTACCCTTGTTTTAAACTTTGATGAATACATACTTTTATTTAATATTGAATTTTATTGTTTGGACGAGTTTATGCTCTGTTTTTACCATTAAATGTGGGCTTTTAAACATTGAGCATTGTGTTGTATGGTTGTCCATGCATTTTTCTTATGGACGACCCACCTATGAATGGACGTCTTTGTTAGCCATTTTAATTTTTCTAAGTATAACTCATTTCAGAAATGACAACGATGATCATGCGTCCTTTTCCTCATCCATGGCTAGACAGTTGATATTCGTCTTTCATTCAGACGTTTGTAGTGTTTACCTCGTCCTAGAGCATCTGGGCGTCTTGGCCATATGCTCGTCCATAGACAAATTTCACTGTATGCCCTTTTTCTCGTTCGTTGGCGAGTATGCCTTAGCTTATTTCCCTTTGCTTTATCCTCGTCCTGAGAAAAGCTTATGAACGTTACATTCTTGCGTCCAGGGATTTTCATTCATTTCAGGTTTTTGCCCCCCTTGTGGGTATTATTATGGAAATTAGATTTATACATTAAATACATTAGAAATCCAAACCATATTATTAGATGAACATTGTCCACAAGTATGGCACATGCTTATAAGTTAGCGCCTTATTAAAATATTTAAGAAAATACATAACCTCGTCTTTCACAAGTTGGTCTGTAGACGGTGCAAAAATTTAAGAACTAGTGCACTTTTTATTCTTAATACACACCATAGTAGTAATAAGAATACAACAGTAAATATAAGTGAACACGTAGATCATAGCTGTAACTTTGTCATTGATTTCTCTCGTCCCCGCTCATTACTGATAATAGCTCTTCAGGCGCTCTACGTTTCAGGGATGCTCTAACTTTCGTCTTTCCAGAGCTTCGAGGTAGTAAGACCCCTGCCTTTTGCAGTTGATTACCCTATAAGGTTCTTCCCAATTGAGTTCCAATTTTTCATGAGCTGGGTTCCTAGTTGCCAAGGAAACCCTCTTAGGAACGAGGTCCCCGATGTTGAAACGCCTGGGTTTTACCATGGCATCATGCTGCCTAGTCATAAGATTCTTGTATCTTGTTATCCTTTGCTCCGCATCCATCCTTACCTTATCAATGAGATCGAGGTCAAGACGAGGTTGCTCCTCATTTTCTCTCTCCTTATACTTTATCACTCGATGGTTAGCCATATGAACTTCTGCCGGTATAACGACTTCACTTCCATAGGCTAGCTTGAAAAGGGTTTCTCCTATCGAGGTTCTCACAGTCGTCCTATAGGCCCAAAGAACACCTGGTAACTCGTCTAGCCATATCCCTATTGCCCCCTCGAGTAGGGTCTTGATGATTTTTAGTAGGGATCGGTTCGCTATTTTTGCTTGTCCATTCGCCTATGGGTGGGAGGGTGAGGAATAGTGATTTTTAATTCCAAACTGTTCGCAAAAGTCCCTGAAGGGTGCGTTGTCAAACTGGCATCCATTATCTGATACTAGTACCCTGGGTACTCCGAACCTACATAGAATATTCTTCCAAACAAAATTCTTGACATTTTGCTGAGTGATTTTTGCAAGAGGTTTGGCCTCCACCCACTTGGTAAAGTATTCAATTCCTACTACTAAAAATTCATTTGTCTGGTTCCCATGAGGAAAGGGCCTAGGATATCCAGTCCCCACTGTGCAAAAGGCCATGGGGCCATCATTGGGGTCTGATACTTCGACGGCTGTTTAGGGACGTTGCTATAGCACTGACATTGGTCACACACCTTGACATAGGCCTTAGCATCTGCCCGCATTGTAGGCTAGTAGTAGCCTGCACGGACGGCCTTATGGACAAGAGATCTTGCTCCTGAGTGATTTCCACATGCTCCTTCATGGACTTCTCTCAAAACATAGTTTGACTCGTTCGGAGCCAAGCACCTTAGGTAAGGTTGAGAAAGGCCTCGCTTGTAAAGGACTTCATTTATGAGGACGTACTTGGCTGCTCTGACTCTTAGCTTCCTAGCTTCGTCCTTGTCTTCTGGAAGCTTTCCATCTTTAAGGTAGATCACTATTGGACTCATCCAATTTTCTCCCCCTCCTATTTGCTGTATATTTGGGAGGTCTATGCTTGGCATGTATTGGATTCTGCCGTACGCGTTCGTAGCTTTTCCTCCTGAAGCTGCTTTCGCCAAGGCATCCGCTTCCATATTTTCCTCCCTTGGGAGTTGAACAAAACTCACTTTCGTAAACTTTTGAACAAGCCATCTCACTTTGCTAAGATATTTCTTCATATCCTATCATTCTTAGTATCACACATTCCATTCACTTGGTTGATGACGAGCTGAGAATCCCCTTTGACTATTATTGATTCCGCCCCTAGGGATTTCGCCAATTCTAGCCCTTTAAGTAAAGCTTCATACTCTGCCTTGTTGTTGGTGGTTTGATATTGCAAACGGGTTATGTACTCCAATTTGTCACCCTCCGGGGATTTTAGTATAACTCCAATCCCTCTTGCATATAATATGGATGACCCGTCTACATTGATTACCCACCTTTCCTTTCCTTCATCCTTGTTCAGCTCGTCCTGGCTGGGAGGGAACTCTGCAATGAAATCCGCCAACGCCTGCACCTTGATCACAGTCCTTGGAAGGTATCTAACATCAAACTCGCTAAGTTCCACTGCCTACTAGATTAATCGTCCTGCCGCTTCTAATTTGTTCATTGCCTTCCTTACCGGGTGGTTTGTCATGACATTGATAATATGAGCTTGGAAATAATGCCTCAGCTTCCTGGAAGCTGTAATCAAGGCAAAAACTAGCTTCTCCATTAACGGGTATCATTCTTCCGCTCTTCTCAACGCACGTTTTGTGTAGTAAACTGGTTTTTGGATCTTCCTTTTTTTCTTGACCAACGTCAAGCTTACTGCGTGCAGGGACACTGCCAAATACAAATATAGTTCCTCTCCAAGTACAGATGGACTTAGCAATGGCGCTGTCATTAGGTAAGTATTTAGGTCTTAGAAGGCCCTCTGACACTCGTCCATCCACTCAAATGCCTTCCTGAAAATTTTGAAGAATGACAAACACTTGTCAGTAGCTTTCGAAACAAACTTGTTAAGGGCGGCAACTCGTCTAGTAAGAGACTGAACTTCTTTGATGTTCTTTAGTGGTTTCATTTCCAGTATTGCCTGGATTTTGTCCGGATTTGCCTCAATTTCCCTATGCGAAACCATGAACCCCAAGAACTTCCCTGACGAAATCCCAAAAGCACACTTGCTTGGATTTAGCTTCATGTTGTACCGACAAAGTGTATCAAAGGTCTCTTGAAGGTCGTCTAGATGCTTTCCCTCGTCCAGGATCTTGACTAGCATATCATCCACATAAACCTCCACATTTCGCCCGATTTAAGGACAGAACATGTGGTTAGTAATGAATCGCCCTTGTGTTTTTCAGACTGAAGGGCATTACCTTGCAGCAAAATAACCCTTGGCTAGTAATGAATGAGGTATTTTCTTGATCTGCCTTGTCCATCTTTATCTGGTTGTAGCCTGAGAAGGCGTCCATGAAACTCAGCAACTTGTGACCTGCCGCCGAGTCCACAAGCTAGTCAATGCGTGGCAATGGATAACTGTCTTTGGGGCAAGCCTTGTTTAAGTCAGTAAAATTCACGCACATTCACCACTTGCCGTTGGCCTTCTTCACTATGACTACATTCGCCAACCAGTTTGGATAATAAACTTCTTGAATGAACTCCGGGGTAATCAACTTTTGGACTTTTTCCTTGATGGCATTGTCTCGATTAGGAGCAAAAACCCTCTTCTTCTGATGCACTGGTTTGGAGTAGGGACATACATTCAGACGATGAGTAATGACACTCAGATCGATGCCTGGCATGCCCTCATGACTCCATGCAAAGACATCAAGGCTTTTCTTTAAAAACTGGACCAGAGCATGCTTTGCCTTTTCTTCTATGTTCGCTCCAATTCTAGTGAACTTCTTGGGTCTACTCTTGTCCAGTGGGATATCCTCTAACACCTCAGTGGGTTCCGCTGCGATCCTTCTCTCGTCTATACTCATTGTCTATACGTGCTCGTCCGTCGCCAACATAGCTAGGTAGCACTCACTGGCGGCCAACTGATCTCCTTGCGCTTGGCCCACTCCGTGCTTGGTCGAGAATTTAACAGACAATGATAGGTAGAGGTTACCGCCTTCCAACTATTCAAAGTTAGCTTCCAATGATAGCATTATATGATGATGCACAATCAACAATAAGGAAGTTCACCTCTTTGGTTACCTGCTATGGATATACTCCAACCACCACTAGTAATGTGATGGTGCCCATAGGTTGCACCTTCATTCCTCCAAATCCCACCAATGACGAATTCATTGGTCGATGTTGATCTCGTCCTAGCCTCATTTGCTAGAAGGCGGGGTAATACAAAATATTGGCCGAACTGCCATTGTCTACCAACACCCTCCTGGTCATGTAATGAGCAATGAGTAGGGTAATGACTATCGCGTCATCGTGTGGGTGGTGAATTTGTCCAGCATCCTCGTCCGTGAACGTGATGGCTTGCTTGTCTGATTCCCTCGTCCTGGGAGGTCGTCCAAACAGCTAGACATTTTGTACCACCCTCAGGTATGATTTCTTTGACTTGGACGACTGGGCTATTGAGGTTCCTCCAATAATGACTCTTATTTCTCCAAGTGGGGGTCGTGATAACTCTTCCATCTTAGCTTTCAGCTTCTCATCTCTCTGATCTCGTCCAAGGAAATTCCTCAGCTTCCCTTGCTTGATAAGGTTCTTTATTTGTTACTTCAGATCAAAACACTCGTCCGTGTTGTGCCCATGGTCTCTGTGAAAGCGGCAATACTTACTCCTATTGCACTTGTTAGGATCTCCTTTCATTTTCTCTAGCCACTTCAAGGACGGATCATCCTTGATCTGCATAAGCACTTCCTCTAATGGCATATTCAGGAGTGTGAATTGCTGATTTCTCTCTGAGGAACTTGCCTTCTTACCATCTTTTTCTTTTTTCTCTTCTGCCCAAGCCTTCTTTGGGTGAAGACCCTGATCCGGATAACACTGGTGACCTGCTTCCGAGCATTCTGATCTCTTTCTCTTCTTGGCTATAATAGCATCCTTAGTATTCATGAAATTTTGGGCCGAATGGACGAGTTCAGCCATAGTCTGTGGTTCCTGCTCGTAGAGCTTATGAATGAACAAGTCAGAGTTGACCCCATTGTGAAAGGCAACCAATAACAACTTGTCGTCCATTTCATCCACCATCAAGGCTTCTCTATTGAACCGAGTAATGAAGGACCGCAAACTTTCATTTTTCCCTTGTTCTATAGTTAGCAAACTAGAAGAGGAATGCTTATGGCGTTGCCCTCCAATAAAATTATTGACGAACAACTTACTCAACTCCTCAAATGAGCCTAAAGAGTTCGGGGGTATTTTGCTGAACCATACCCACGCTGGCTCCTTAAGTGTGGTACAGAAAGCTCTGCATATAATCTCGTCAGGGACCCCTTGGAGGTGCATGGTCGTCTTGAAAGTAGCGATGTGATCACATGGGTCACGATTTCCATCATACGAATCCAAGGAAGGCATTTTGAATTTCGGAGGTAGGGGGTGACTGTCGATGGAAGCCGTGAAAGGGGAGTTTGTTCGGTGAACTAAATTATCCACGGGATTCGCCCGCCTCATATTTTCCTTCATTTCATCCATGGCTTTTCTCATCTGGTCCATCTTTCTCTCCAAGTGTGGCACTCTTCGTGAAGCCCTCGATTGATTTTCGAACTCAAAATTTTCTCTTCCACCTTCCTAACCCTGGACTCGTCCTTCCGTGTGCCCATCCTAGCGCTCCCTCCTTATGTTGATCTCCCTATTCAACTCTTGATTCTGACGGGTTAATTCTGCCATAGCAGCAGCCATGGACTGTATGTGTTGAAAGGAAGGCGGTTGCATGGCAGGCACCGATTGACGATCACGGAGGGGATTACAAGAAGCATCCCTATTCTCCTGGTGGCCTGGGCTGGTAGCCCTTGATCTTGTTCGAACCATTCAGTCTTTTTTCTGGGAAAGGCCAATTGTTGAAAACAGATAATCGAACGAAAAGAACACTCTATACCCTCCCACCCACAAACGGCGCCAACTGATGATGGAAGGAAAATCAGTAAACTGGATACTTTGAACTTGAAAGGACTACTTGCTACCTTGATAGTCTGAAAAAGAAAAAAAAACAATCAAAGGTGACCGGGGTCGCCTGCCAAGAATCCTCTGATGGCAAAGTTAGTTTTTTTTCTCTAGACAAAGAGTTCCAACTTTTTGGGAAAATGTAAAACATACCTTTGTTTGGTCTGAATGGGCGTTTATATAGTGTCTGGAAGACAGTTATCAAGCTTGTAACCTCTCCTGGATTTGAGGAGGTGTGAGGGTTCAAATATAACTTCCGCAACTGCTTAGGAGTTACATACTTCTCACACAACGGTCACTGGAAGTTGTGCGTGTAATGGGGAGTTGTAGTACATACTCAAGAATTTTTCTAAGTATGAGGACCTTATCTGAGGATCCTCCTATTGATTCTACCTCGCTTGGATATAAAGTCGTTCCCCTTATAAATGACCTTTGTTTAAGACGAGATTTGTGGCCCCCAGGACAAGACGACGTGGTTTTGTCTCTTGACCATGTGAAGCTCATCCAATCTTCCTCCTCCATGGACGAGTCATTGACGAGGTTCCTAAAATCCCTTCTTCACTGGCCTTGTCCTGGAGGACCTCTATGGACAATGTTGTAGTTGGTTCTTTATCATACCCTATCAAGCTCTATCTCACACTTATCACTTTTACATAATATATATTTGGGATTTAAAAAAAAATCATTTATATTTGTCACTTTCATTATGTGTACACTAGTTTGTATTTAATTTGTGAAAAGGTGAAAAAAATTAATGGTCAATTTTTAGGAAAAATGTATTGTTTTTTGAAGTTGATATTGATTCCAATAATCACTACAACAAAATGTATTTTCAGTGACGAAAAAATTCGTCACTAAAATTTCAGTATTTCGTCACTAAAAACTTTTAGTGACGAAATTGGACTTTTAGTGACGAAATTCATTTCGTCGCTGAAACCCCGTCACTAAAAGTCCTGGTGACGAAAAATTTCGTCACTAAAAGTCCGATTAAATTTTTTTTTTAAAAACTTTTAGAGATGAAAACGTTTTGTCACTAAATGTTTTCCTCACTAAAAACACCATTTAGTGACGAAAATATTTCGTCCCTAAAAACACTTTAGTTTATTAAATCATATTTAGTGACGAATAATTTCGTCACTAAAACTATTTATCGGGTACATATAGTGACGAAAAAGTTCGTCACTAAAACTATTTTTAAGAAAATTCATGTACATATAGTGATGAAAATTTTCGTCACTAAAACCATTTCTTACAAAATTTTGTTACTTTTCGTGACGAAATATTTCGTCACTAAAACTTATTTTCTGTTTTTATTTTTTTCATGGTTTTGATATTAATCTGTAACCTGTTTTTACATCACTAAAACCTCACATTTGAATAATACATTTATTTCAACAACGCATTTATAAAAAAGATCCATACATTCCACAGTAAAAATAAAACAAGTATCTAATTCAAACTCCTTCCATACAATAATTGTTTTCAACATATAAAATAACTCAAATGTTTTATAACAATACAAAAAGTGTAACATAATATAATTAGAACTAATGGAAGATGTCCTCATATGTCTTCAAGTAATGCCAAAAGTAAATCTTCTTAAAACCACCAATAAGAAATCTGCACAAATGTAAAACCAATACTACATTAAAATCATAAGTAAAAACATTAATTATGTTAGAAGAAACATTTCTAACAATACATTAAGAGTAGTCACACCATGTAATATGGGTCAATTGCTAAAAGAAAATACTAACCAAAACATGTTTTAACTTGAAGTTGAACCACCCCCATAAGTAAGAGTGTCATCATAACCATTCCTCCTTAAAAAATTAAGAATATTCTTTTGGACCTCTTCTTGCTTAGCTCGTGCCTCTTGGTCTCTAGCTCGCTCCTCTTGGTCCCTAGCTCTTGCCTCTTTAATCAAATAAAATCATGCAAGAAATGAAAAATACTCCCAATATTAGTTTAACCCACCTTATAACATCATGCAAGCCACCCGCTTGCTCCAACACAACATACCACCACAAAACCAATCACAAATATCACAAGTATAGAGTTTTACAAGTATTTAAATCAAATAAAATACTATATATCACATCTAATCAACAATACTCATTAACATTTGCAAGAAATGAAAAACACTCCCAATATTATTTTAACCCACCTTATAACACCATGCAAGCCACCCGCTTGCTCCAACACAACATACCACCACAAAACCAATCACAAATATCACAAGTATAGAGTTTTACAAGTATTTAATCAAATAAAATACTATTCATCACATCTAATCAACAATACTCATTAACATTTGCAAGAAATGAAAAACACTCCCATATTATTTTAACCCACCTTATAACACCATGCAAGCCACCCGCTTGCTCCAACACAACATATCACCACAAAACCAATCACAAATATCACAAGTATAGAGTTTTACAAGTATTTAAATCAAATAAAATACTATTCATCACATCTAATCAACAATACTCATTAACATTTGCAAGAAATGAAAAACACTCCCAATATTATTTTAACCCACCTTATAACACCATGCAAGCCACCCGCTTGCTCCAACACAACATACCACCACAAAACCAATCACAAATATCACAAGTATAGAGTTTTACAAGTATTTAAATCAAATAAAATACTATTCATCACATCTAATCAACATACTCATTAACATTTGCAAGAAATGAAAAACACTCCCAATATTTTTAACCCACCTTATAACACCATGCAAGCCACCCGCTTGCTCCAACACAACATACCACAACGAATCCAATTTCCAACATCACACGTATAGAGTTTTATAAGGTTTTCTACTAAAATTTACTTACTTTGCTCAAGCTAAGCACAACTTTCAAAAAAAATCCAAAGTTATTGCAAACAATGTGTATTTAACCTGCAAAAGAAAAGTTAAATTTATAATACTTCAATAAAAAAAATCTATACAAAATGAGAATGGTCTCTATTCAAACTTAGACAAACCGTCCCACCACAGAGAACAAATCTGAAACAGAAAATATTAACTAAATTTATTCAGTGTTTCAGCCATCAAACAGAATCATCCACTCTCCTAAATCTAGTTCTTTCAATTTATCAGCTTAGTTAACACAAATCCACCTTTTTAAAAACATAATTTCTTACCCAAAAAAAAGACAAATGAAAGTCCTTTAACTATCTAATTAACAATCTAACATCATAGTCATACATCTAAATTCCCATGTTCACTCAAAACCAAAGAGAGATTGGATTAAAAGCGATCCTAACTCCATAAGAATTTTTCCCACACTCTATTAAAAACAAAGTTCTTAAACCTCCCTCTATCAACAACACCATTCTTGACTTCCAATTTACTAGATTACATAATACCTTCTTCAGGGCTGATCAGACCTCCATAAATGTTCTATTTCTCTGCAATAAATCCCAACACTTCACGTGCTAATATCACCTCCAGTGCAAAATTCCAATTCCCCCCCCCCCCCCAACAAAAACAAAATCCCACAAAGGGCAAAAATTCCAAGCTTTCAAAGCTTTCAATTATAAACTTATCACACAATAAGTTGCTTAAAAATTATATCCAATTACAATAAGCAAATTCATTAACAAAACCAGCCAAGATCATGATTCAAATTCAAACATAACCCATATCTCTCTTCCCTCACAAAAAATAAGCTAACCATCATTTCCTATGATGTTATACTGATCATCTTTTAGCTATCAAGTCAGTTCTTTTATATTTTAAATTAGATATGGGGTTAAAGAACTTAAAAAAATAAAAAAATTAAGTCTGGAGTCCTTGTTTGGCTGCAGAAAATTAGAGCTTCTTTCTCTACTGAAAAGATTATTTTGTTGCAACCTTTAAGCTATCTTTGGATGTTTTATTTGCTGAAATATACAGCCTAACATTTTTTTTTTCCCTTTTCATATGAAACTCCCTGTCAAGCATCATTTATAGTTCAATGTCTTTGTCTTCAAGCACTTAAACTAGCAAATTGATAACAATTAAGCAACCAAACCCAAGTGTAGTCTTTAAGAAATGGGAGCCCATATATAGAGAAATCAATCAATACAACTATACAATTATGGAATAGAATAGTAGCACTTATTTTGTACTTTCGCTTTAAGGAATAATGACAACATGAAAACAAACCTGTAAACCTTTTCAACAAGTCACTTTTCATAAACCCAAACTCAACAATTCCAGCATCCACCACTTATCCACAAACAATGAACCAAAAAAACAACCGAACTTTCACACCAGATTACTATAATTATCATCAAATGCCAAATTTAGCAATATCAAATTCACAGTGCAGTACAATAGTATAAGAGAGTACCAAGAAATTTGTAGCAGTACAATAGTATAAGAATGAGCTTGGGACTGATACTTCTCAATGTCAAGGTGGAAGATGAGAGACCAACTTCAGTGTTGTCAAATAGAATCTGAAAAGTCCATCAAAATCAAGTGTTGTCAAATAGAACTTAAAGAATCAAGCAAAAAAAAAAAAAAAAACTGTAAAAAACAACAAAAGAGAAAAGCGTACAGATTGGGAGAGAAGCGTCGCCAGAGAATCGTCGCGATTGGGAGAGAAGCTTCGCCGGAGAGTTGAATCATCGCGATTGGGGTTGAATCGGCGACGGCGAGCTGAAGAGTCGCGACTGGGAGGAAGCGTCGCCGGAGAATCGTCGCGAATGGGGTTGAATCGGCGACGGTGAGCTGAAGAGTCGCGACTGGGAGGAAGCGTCGCCGGAGAATCGTCGCGAATGGGGTTGAATCGGCGACGGACGGCGAGCTGAAGAGAACCGTCGCGAATGGGGTTGAATCGGCGACGGACGGCGAGCTGAAGAGAACCGTCGCGATTGGGGTTGAATCGGCGACGGACGGCGAGCTGAAGAGAACCGTCGCGATTGGGGTTGAATCGGCGACGGACGGCGAGCTGAAGAGAACCGTCGCGATTGGGGTTGAATCGGCAACGGACGGCGAGCTGAAGAGAACCGTTGCGATTGGAAGCGTCGCCGTCGCCGCAGGAAGCGTCACCGTCTTCAACAGGAACCGTCGCCGAATGGAAGTGCCACCATCGCCAAATGGAAGCGTCGCTGTCGCCGCAGGAAGCGTCACCGTCTTCAACAGGAACCGTCGCCGATTGTATTTGTGCACCTTATAGAAAGAGAGGTATTTGATCTGAAGGTTTTGGCATTTGGTCTGAAGGTTTTGGCATTTTGGTCTGAAGGTTTTGGGAGCTGAAATGAAATGAAAATGAGGAAAGGGTTAAGGTAACTTGTACACTTAGGCCTTTAGCGACGAACCTTTTCTGTCGCTAATGCCTATTTTGTCGTCGCTAAAAATATCAGATTTTTATGTTTTTAGTGGCGAATGTCAATTTCGTCACTATAGAATCAAGGCTTTGTTAAGGTTTTTAGAGACGAAATTCATATTTCGTCACTAAAGCATACTTTTTGTGACGAATTGTGATTTCGTCACTAAAAATATGTAGGTGGAAAACCTATAGTGACGAAATATTTCGTCACTAAAAATTTTAATTTTTAGTGACGAAATATTTCGTCACTATAGATTAATTAAATTCGCGCCAAAGTTTCCCTCCCCTGGCGCCCATTTTTCAGATCACAACAGTGACGAAATTTATTTTTCGTCACTAAATGTTATAATTTTTTTCACCATTAGTGACGAAATGAATATTTCGTCACTAAAGCTGTATTTTTAGTGACGAAAAATATTTCCTCACTAATTTTCGTCACTAAAAATACATTTTGTTGTAGTGAATTAATGTATTTATGATTTTATTTATGGAGTATATATATTGTTATTGGCTTCTCTTGTAGAAAAAAAAAAGATTTATAATAGTCATATTCGTCATATTACTCAAATTTAATATATTAAATAATTAATTATATGTTACTATTTTATTAGTCTCTAATTGAAATTGATTTTATTTGAGAACTAAATCACGTCCTTGACAAAGAGAGAGAGAGAGAGAGAGAGAGATAGATAGATAGATAGATGAAAATATTTAGTACTTTTAATAGTCATTAGTCATTAGAAGAATCGAATTCTTTTGTACTTCTAACCTTTTATACTTAAAAAAAAAAAAAATTTGCGTCACCTAAGAAAAGCACCAATCCATCCTGAATGTGACAATTCTAACATGCCTTGTTCACTGCTTTAAATTTGATTTGTATAAAAAAAGTAATAAACTATATTTAAAAAAAAACATTGATGGTGCCTTAACTTCAAACTTAAAAATTGATGATTTTTTTTGGTGTTGTATTATTGATTTTATATTTTTATGTTTAAACTTATTTATAATTTATAATTTTTTTTGATAGAAATGTATAATTTATAATTTGTAATTTGTAATTTATGATTTATGATTGTTCTATTTTTATGTTTGAATCCTTTTTTATACAACTTTTAATACTTTTATTATTATATTGTTATTCCTTTCAAAGCTTTTGTAATATTAGAACTTGATTTTTTATAATATATTTGTGAGCTTTAATTAACATATATAATATATCATATATTTTAAATCAAATTTTAATAAAATTATAAACTAATAGTTGAGTGGGGTGGGATGGATACTTGTGAGTGCTAGCTAGAAAAAGAATGAGGAAAACAAATTCTTTGAAAGAGGGAAGGGGTGGGTGGGGATGGAAATTGCATTAACCTCGGCTTAAAAAGAATGCCTACTTTTTAGTTCTATCAAACGCTTATATATATATATATATATATAGGAACACAATGTTTTAAAAGATCATTTATATCTGTCACTTTAATAATCTGTCACTTTAATAATGGTAGGTGCACAAAATTTGGAGTTAATTTGTCAAAAGGTGAAAAAGATTAATGATTGTTTTTTTTTGGAAAAATGTACTATTTATTGAAAGAGGGAAGGGGTGGGTGGGGATAAGAATTGCATTAACCTCGGCTTACAAAAAAAGCCTACTTTTTCATTCTATCAAACGCATATCGCTTTATGTAGTATATATAGGAACACAATGTTTTAAAAGATCATTTATATTTGTCACTTTAATAATAGTAGGTGCACAAAATTTGGAGTTAATTTGTCAAAAGTTGAAAAAGATTAATGACTGTTTTTTTTGGAAAAATGTACCATTTATTGAAGCTTATACTGATTCTAATAATTAATGTATTTATATTGTTGTTGGTTTCTCTTGTAACCAAAAAAAAAAAAATTCATAAACTTTATATTATTCACGTTTAATGTATTAACTAATTAATTATATGTCACTAACTGGAATTGATTTTATTTGAGAATTAAATCATGTCCTTGACAAAGCTTGACAAAAAAAGAGATATAGATGAAAATATTCAGCACTTTTAATATTCATTACTCATTATAAGAATCAAATTCTTTTGTACTTCTAACCTTTTATATGGAAAGGAAAAATTCTGCACCCCAAAAAAGCACTGATCCTTCTTGAATGTGGCAATTCTAACATGTTTTTTTCATCGCTCTAAACTTGACTTGTATAATAAAAATAATAATACCATATTCACGCAACTAACTATAAATGTAAATGTAAACATAAACATAGAAATAAACATATTATATATTTTGAAATACACATTCAACTAACACATGAGTGATTCCTATAGTCTCCTTGGATTTGGGAGGGGGGGGGGGGAGTCGAATAGTGCTAGTGATTTCATTGAATAGTCATTGACAATAAGAAACCGAATATGTTGTAATGACCAACGATTATGATGGTGAAACTTTGCATGCTTGCTTCCTATGGTCTTCTATAGGTTCAAAGAGACTAGGGAGAGTAAGAAAGCTTTATACTAATAAAGGAAAATATTGTTATCATGTTCTTATAAATCAAAATCGAAAATTTTACGGTACTTATCTTTTTGTTTCAATAAGAAACCTTAGCTGAAACCTTGTGTAGTTGAAGTGAATGAACCAAGCTTCTATTGGCTTTGAAAATTTGGTTGATTTGGCCAGCGTTTCCAATTGTGTGGTGGGACTGTTTCTTAACAATGAATTATTGGAATTTACAGTTATGTATTTTTTTTTTGATAGGAAACTCATTACTTTATTAGAATTAAACTAAATGTAGAACATCCTGGGTACAAGCATGTGCTACTAGACTCGGGCATTCCTCCAGCCAAGCTACGTAGTCTTCAACGTGTA
This sequence comes from Castanea mollissima, assembly GCA_014183005.1. NCBI lineage: Eukaryota > Viridiplantae > Streptophyta > Magnoliopsida > Fagales > Fagaceae > Castanea > Castanea mollissima. Next base: position 42,019,524 of record JACAVU010000004.1, read on the forward strand.
CAGCCTGCTGAGCTAATAAGTGGGCAAGGATATTTCCTTACCTTTTTACATGGGACACCTCTGCTATTCTAAAAGCTTGCAGTTGGGCATTAATGCCATCCACCACGTTTTGAATTGATGACTGAACCTCGGTGGACCCTTGGATCATCTTACAAACGCTCAATGAATCTCCCTCGAAGAGGACATCTCGAGGCCCAATGTTTGCAGCGAATTGTACTGCTACCTCCATAGCTATTGCCTCCGTTTCCAACACTCCCATCAAGCCACCACCCCGATTCCCACACTCTTACTTTTGGTTAACACGGCACCATCCGTGTTCACTTTGTAACGTCCTTGTTGAGGCGGCTTCCATTTGACTACTTCTGGCATGTGGGTCCCCTCCTTTATTTGCTTTACATTGACTGCCTGAAATTCTTCTAGCATCATGAGTGTGCTTCGTACTGTGGCAGAGCCCCTCCTGTCTTGTCCACCATTACGTACTTCGTTCCTATTCTTCCAAATTCCCCAACAAATTATGACCACCCGTTCCAGAACGCCAGGAAAAGCTTCAGCCCACCTTTGCAGCTGACCCATAACGCCCATGAACTCCTATGTTGGGGACACTTGAAATGGAACTACCACTTTACTGTGGGACCATACCTCACGTGCTTTTTGACATGTCCAGAACAGATGACTAGTCGATTCAATCGCCTGTCCCCAGCCCTCACAGACCCCATCCCTCGTGATATTTCTTTTCTACAAGGTTTTCTTCATAGCGAGAATATTTTTGCATGCTTTCCATGCAAACTGTTTCACCTTATTCGGTACGTCCATACCCCATAGACCTCTCCAAATCCGTCGAGCCAAAGTAGGGTTTGAACACTCAACTCTACACTCTTCACCCCGGTCCTGCTGCGCCAACCTATACGCACTCCGTAAAGAAAACTTCCCAGACTTATTTTCAGACCATACCATCCTATCCTGAGCACCACGGGCACTTAGTGGGATGCTCAGAATAGCGTCTACATCCTGAGGTAAGAATGTCTGTCTAATAAGGTTAATGTCCCATGCATTGTTGTCACCCTTGATTATATTTTTTACCCGCTGCCCCTGAGGAAGCTGCTTCTCTGGGGTGATGATCTTGTAAGTGCTTGGACAAGGGATCCATTTGTCTCTCCAAATATGGATTCTCGCCCCATCCCCCACCTGCCAGCGCATACCATGTCTCACTAGATCTTATGCTGCCATAATACTACGCCATGAGTAGGAAGGTTGACTTCCCATCTTTGCCTCAACAAAGTTGCAACCTGAAAAGTACTTTGCTTTATACACCTTATAAAAGAGAGAGGACGTATTCGTCTGCAACCTCCATCCCTGCTTTGCCAAGAGAGCTAGGTTGAAGCTTTGCAAGTCCTTAAAGCCCATCCCTCCTTCCTCCTTAGGGCGGCACATATTCTCCCAACTCGTCCAAGCTAGTTTTCTCTCCCCCTGCTCCTGGCCCCACTAGAATTGTCGCACCATCCCCATGAGTTCATCACATAATGCAATGGGCAACCTGAAGCAACTCATAGTATACGACGGTACTGCCTGAGCAACCGCTTTTTTTAAGATTTCCTTCCCCGCATTTGATAACAGCTTCTCTTTCCACCCTGCTAGTTTATTCGTTACTTTTTCTTTCAGTTGGGCGAACGTATTCCTTTTTGAGCATCCAACTAATGATGGGAGTTCGAGGTATGATTTATGGGACTTAATAATCTGAGCACTAAACCGAACTAGTATGGCTTCCTTAGTGGCCTGGTCTGTGTTACGGCTGAAAAAGATGGAGGTTTTTGTCTTGTTCAACTGCTACCCAGATGACTCCTTATAAACTTGCAACACCCTTAAAATTTCCTCACATTCTCCAACAGTTGCTTTACCGAAAATCAGGCTGTCGTCCGCGAAGAACAAGTGGGAGATTTTTGGACCCCTAGCTGAAGCCGCCACCCGATGAATGGATTTTTTCTGGACTGCCTTATTTATCAAAGCAGAAGGCCCTCTGCGCATAGAATGAAAAGGTAAGGAGACAGCGGGTCACCTTGTCGTAGACCCCGGGTGGGCTTGATGGCTCCACAAGGAACCTCGTTGATCTGGATCGCATAGGTTACCGATGAGACACATTGCATAATAATGCGAACCCATCTTTCATGAAATCCTAGCTTGAACATGATTTTCTGTAGGCATTCCCATTCCACCCGGTCATATGCTTTGCTCATATCCAGCTTTAAAGCCATCTCACCCCATTTTCCTTTCCTCTTCCTGTTAATGTGGTTCATGACTTCATGTGCAACCAAAATATTGTCTGTAATGAGCCTCCCAGCAACAAAGGCACTTTGGTTCTCCCCCACTATATCTTTCAGCACCATTTTCATCCGATTAGCCACCACCTTGGATGCGAGCTTGTATACCACATTGCACAGACTTTTTGGTCTGTAATTTGTCACCTGTTCTGGACTTTTGTTCTTTGGGATTAGGACAATGTGCGTTTCATGAAATCTTGGCGGTACTACACCATGGTTAAGAAAATCCAAGACAGTTTGTATAACAATAGAATTAACAGTTGGCCAAAATTGTTGGTAAAATAAAGGAGGCATACCGTTAGGGCCTGAGGCCTTTAGAGGATGCATTTGCTTCAGTGCTTTCTCTATTTCTGGGGCATGGAACACTTGTAGTAACATCATGTTCATTCTGGTAGTCACCTTTGGTTGTATCGCATCCATTAGCTCCTCACTGACCACTGGACAAGAAGATGAAAAGAGTTGCCCAAAATAGTTAGTAAACACCTTAGCAATCTGCTCCTTTTCTTCCACCCAATTTCCATTAGAATCCATTATCTTTACTATGGAATTTCTTTTATGTCTGTTGGACACTTTAGTATGGAAGAAAGACGTATTCCGATCTCCTGATTTTAGCCAACAGTTCCTGGACCTTTGGTTCCACATATCCTCCTCCTCTAGTAAGAGCTTATTCAACCCCATTTTTGTCTCATGCACCCTTTCCATATCAACCCCACATGAGTTTGTGCTATCCAAGACCTGAAGTTTTTGTCTTAATGCATTGATCTTCTTTCCAACGTGACCAAAGGTTATTTTATTCCAATGGGTAAGGGATTCATGACATTCCTCCATGCACGTATTGAAAAGATAGGGGGTGTCCTTGCAACTACCTCTAATGCATCCTGAACAAGATCCTTACACTGACTATTCCTCAGCCACATCGATTTGAACTTGAAAAGTTTTGGTTTGCGCCTGGCTTGCTTACTGTGTTGGCCATCTTGAGTACAAGCATGCAGTGGTCGGAGGTTGAAACAGTCACATGGTGTAGCCGAGCATGCGGGAAGCACACTGCCCAGTTGGTGGAAACAAAAGCCCGATCCAACCTCTCACGAATCCATACCCGGGTCCCTCAACGCCTGCAGCACATGAAGTCAGACCTTACATAGCCCAAGTCCTTAAGATTGCTCCGGTTTATTACATCCCCAAAATGCTTCATCTGACTAGCTGGTCTTTTGTTGCCTCCCACTTTTTCACTTTCATGCAGAATCTCATTAAAGTCACCCATTATGACCCACGGCAAATCCATCTGTCCACTCAGCTGTTCTAGTAACGTCCACGATTCTCCCCTCATACTTGTCTCTGGGTGGCCATAAAACCCCGTGAATCTCCATTTCATTGAACATTGATCTTCAGTGATGATGGCATCAATATGCCTAGGCGAATATGTTTGAACTTCCATCTTCATTGAGCTTTTCCACAACAACTCCAAAACCCCAGCCCTTTTCACACTGGGTACCACCAACCCCTGATGTCTTTCTAGTTTCTGTTTAATGCGCACCATCTCTGACACTTCAAACTTAAACTCAATAAGGAAGACTAAGGTGGGATCTTCCTCCATTACCATTTTATGGAAGGTGTTAACTGTACAGGGGTTCCCAAGCCCCTGACATTTCCACGCGATGGTACTCATTGCTCCCGGTGGTGCTGCCATGCAGCCACCGCTGATCCTAGTTGTTGGGCCATAATTTGACCAAGCACCTATACTTCCTCTTCCACCTTTTGCTTTTTGACATTTTTCGTTAAAGGTGACACAACCATTAACAGTGACTGCTCTTTGCGCTTCTCCCTAGCCTCACAAGATTCCATTACCACATCCATACCCTTAAGCTGCCCATCTTCTTTTAAGCTCCCATCACTCGTGTCGCTGTTTGCCTTATCAAGTGTCTTTCTTCCTTGCTTCGGCATCCTCAGATAGCCACATTGATCTTTTTTCTTTTTGCATGCCTTCTTTGGGCTTTGAGATGCCAGCCTAATTGTAAAGGTGCTGCCATCAAGTTACTCTCCATGTGAAAGCCCAAAAGTGTATTATCTCCATACTGAGGTTTTTCCATATTTGCACTTAGGCTTAGGCCCGATGCTCTACCAGGCCCAAAGTCCTCTCCATCCACAGTACTGTCGTCCCCTTTCCATCACGGTTCTGCATGTTTTAAATTTTCCTGTGATCCCTCCGTCAAATCCATTTCTTCCTCTTGTTTGGTAACCAATCCCATATTCTTCTCCCCGAATTCAATGGCTTCATCAATATCCCTTAGATGTTCCTCAAAATCAATGATTTGCAGGATTTTTGGGACAGTTTCCTTACCAACCCCACTCCCATTTGTCAACTTCTCCACGTGTACCGTACCTGTGTCCACGTCATCCACCCCGTTCTCCTTGTCCAAGCCATCAGAACTCATTCTTTCCTTGGTTGTTGGATTACGCTTCGCCACACTTCCGTAGTTATGGTCCACTCCTGCCTGCAGGCCACCCGCGCCTTCTGTCCTCACCGCTATGACTAGTTGTGGTCTTTGATGTCTATCTTGGGAATCCCTCAACCATGAACCATATTGCTTCTCGTCCATCTTGATTGCTTCTTTACTTCTGATCCACAACATACAATCTCGTTCATCATGATCCACCTTCCCACACCAGTAGCAAAATATCGGTAGGCGTTCATATTTGAACTCCACCCACATTGCTGAAGGTCCCCCGGTTCGGACCATTCGCCCCCTACACAACGCTTTTGTTATGTCGATAGACACACGGATCCGAAGATACCCACTTAGGCTAAAACCTTCCCCATCCACATCTACCTTCTCCACTACCCCAAGTGTGCTTCCCAAGCACAACGCCATATCCTTTGTCTGGCTCATGGTAGGAAGGCCTTGTATCTGGACCCAAAACGACGCCCTATCAAAACGGATCCTATTCGCAGCCTCACCTACTTTAAGTTTGTGTAGGACCACCAAGTATTTGTCGAAAGTCCAAGGACTTAGTATCAACACCCTATCCATGTCTTCCCTTTTTTCGAACTTGAACAGAACCTTATTCTCCCCTATATCACTGACTTCAAAATTCCTCTCAGTTTTCTATACCGCCTTCAGAGCACGTGCTACTGACTCTAGGTTCACCCGCCTTTTCGTACAAAACTTCCCTGCCATAACAAAACCATTTTCCTCCTCCGGTGGCGAGAGATCCACCTTATTGCCTTCTATTATTGACAGTTGTAAACTAGCACATGTTGTTGTGATGTCTTCCATTGACTACGTTCCAGTAAATCGAGGGCTAATAGCCACTTTCTACTGCCTAGGCGGAGAGATGTTGTTTGCCAAGGGGCAAAACCAATATTTCACCTCTAGGGTTCCGTTGGGACCTAGAGAGAAAAACTTAAATTTTTTTTTTTCATGACTTGCCTTTTCAATTCTATAAGTTGTAGTTATGTATTAATTATGCTGACAAAAGAAAGCAGTTTTTAGATAGTACAATGAATTAGAAAGAGATTATTTAAGAGATTAATATTATAAGACAATGATAGATCTAAAAAGACACCTTAATTTCTTTGATTGGCTTGATTATTATACTGGAAAGATAGGTGTGATAGAATGTTGGAATATTTTTATAATATGTATTATAATTAATTTTAAATCTTGATTAAATATTTAATTTAAGTGAATATATGAATTCAGCAATGTTGAGGGCTTGAGTTATGTTAGAATGTGAGAAGTATTTGGGTCTCCCAATGCCGAGTGGGAAGTCCAAGGTGGGAACATTCAAAGAGCTCCAAGAAAAAATAATGAAAAGAGTGTTGGGGTGGAAGGAGAAATTTATTTCTAAGACGGGGAGAGAAATCCTTATCAAAACAGTGGCACAAGCCATCCCTACATATATGAGCTTATTCAAACTCCCACGGTCAATATGTGATAGTATCAATTCCATGGTCACTAGATATTGGTGGGGTCAAAACGGGGAGAAGAGAAAAATCTATTGAATAGATTGGAGTAAACTATGCACTTCAAAGAAGAAGGGGGAATGGGCTTTAGGGACCTTCATGCTTTTAACCTTGCAATGCTCGCCAAGCAAGCATGGCGCCAAATTCATAATAATGGTTGCTATTTTTCAGAGTATATAGAGCAAGGTACTTCCCGAATGCTTCCTTTTTGGAGGCAGAGCTAGGCACTAATCCTTCATTTGTGTGGCGTTCCTTACTGGCAGCTAGTGATATTATTCATGCAGGGTCTAGGTGGACAATTGGAGATGGCAGAATTATTTCCGTGGCATCTCACTCTTGGTTGCCTCACCCACCAGTTTTCTTGAATACACCCTCACAGGATATGAAGGTGTGGATTTAATTGACAAAGACACTCGGCAATGGGATAGGGGAAAGTTATTTGCTACTTTTGATAGGAGAACATGTGAGACCATTTTAGCGCTGCCCCTTACTCAACAGAATTCCCAGGATCAGCTGATATGGAAGGAAAACAAATCACAAAGATTTACGGTCTGCTCGGCATATCAGGTAGCCCTCCGTTTAAAAAATCCAAACCAAGCTGAACACTCATCGGCGCATGCACACGGGTCCACTTGGAGGGGGATATGGAAGCTGAAGGTGCCACTAAGGTCCATAATTTTCTGTGGAGGGCATGTACAGGATGCTTACCCACAAGGGAGAACCTCCACAAAAAACGGATCAGCGAAGAAGAACGATGTGAGCTGTGCTACCACCATAGTGAGACAACAAGTCGTGTTGTGGGAATGCCCACTGGCACAAAATGCATGGGCTCTGTTTAAAGGGACAATCCAAAAGTGCAGCAATGAAGCAGGTGACTTCTTCCTTCTGTTCAAAATGTTGCAGCAGAAGCTTTGCTCTTCTGAGTTGGAAAATTGGGCAATCACGGCTTGGATGATATGGAATGCCAGGAATAGATTCTACTTTGAGCAGACACAACTACACCCGAGGTGTATCTTTGACAGAGCAATGGGCTTATTGGAGGAGTATCAACGCCTAAATGCAGCGCAAAGTGTGAGGGAATGAGATTTCTTGGTACTGTGCACGTGTATTTGGTCATTCTTACTTTCCTGGACATCACAGTTTGCATACTTCTTGTTTGTCCCCCAAAAGTAGAGTTATCTAGTTATACTTGTATACTATTATTTATCTTTAATGAAATTTCTATCGTATTTCGCTCAAAAAAAAAAAAAAAAAAAGCTTTACTATCACTGATGGCATATCCGTTTCAACCTTAGAATTCAAAGAAAAATAATAATAGTTTTAAATATGCATCGGTTTTCATTTTATTAATTTCATAGCTTGATTGTCTTTGACCAAAAACTGATATGGTTAATTTAAGAATCTTTTCAAATTAAACTGATTGCTATGTGTTAATGCTTATTGAAATACGTTTTAAATTCTTTTGAACTCACAATTGCTACCTGTAAAGCTATGTTAATGAGAATGCTCCCCTTTACTGCTATAAATATATATTCGTGGTGGTCAGCCGTATAGTAATGTATATAGACTACTACCTATGTACGGTGAATGTGAGGTACAAAAATAAGTGTAATTTTGTTTTGTCATTTTTATATGCAATAACATATTTCTAAAACACATGTATGGAGTTTTTCCTCTTCTTTTAATAGAAAAAAAAAAAAAAAAAAAAAAAATATATATATATATATATACCTACTATGCTATATTTATGGGTAAAAAAAGTACTGAGCTTCCCATCTTACAAGCGGTGAAAGTTTGAAAGATAATTAATGAAGGTGGTTGGATTATTGTATCCCAAGAGCGGCATGCACAATATTTAGTCTATTAGACCGTAAATTACTTCTTGATATGAGATTACTTTAAAGTATCATCAATGTAACATCTCTCTACTATTCTCTAATTTTATGGTAAATCCAATTTATGAGAATTTTAATAATTTATATATATTGATTGTAATGAAATTTAATTTAATTATCAATTATTGTTCATAGGAACAACAATTTGGGACGATATAATGTTTACAGGAAATATAATATGACTATATATATTCTTGTTATATATATAATTTGATAAATTAGAGAACTCTCTCTATATAGATAAATTAAATTTTCTGGCTAACTGACCAATACATGATTATTGAAATTGCTATGGAATTTACGGTGCAATTGCAATAATTTTTTATTTTAGAAAATTGCTCTAACGTTTTGGGATTGCACAATTGCTTCTCTGTATTGTTAGTTTTTATGACCGTACAATGAGATGTAAGAGCTGTAAGTGCACAATTGTACTTGGACTCAAAGACAACTGTGGGCTCAGGCCCAATGAGCCTTAAACAATGAAATTTGTAGAGTGTGGGTTTGAAATCTAGTTTAGGGGTGTTGGAAACTTGATAAACAGGCTAAGGTGTAAAAATATTTGCGCATAGCAAATGATTATTGCAAAGGAACTTCCTCGGACGTAAGCTGAGGACAATTAATGTATTATTTCTCTCTCTTATTCGAAGATTACAATTCTCCGTCCCTTTTTGATGACTGATTCCCCTCCTTAAATACTTCTTCTCTTAGTGCTTTAAATAGTAACCAAAAGTTTCAGTTCTACTGTTCAGGGGTTACTTCCCCATTAATGCGGCTAGGGAGGTAGGTGCAACATCTTTAATGCGGAGGTGGCAGCCTTTGCCTAAGATATTTCTCTAACACCGGTGCATCTAAAGGGTTCAAGGATCCCCTTTTAACCAACAGTCTTTCTGGAACTCTGCCTTGATCTTTCTAGCGGATCTCCACGTCCTCCCGGGTCTATCTGAGGAGAGATTTATCCTCGGACGCATCCTTGGACCCTCGGCGTATGGGCCGATTTGCAATCCTAACGGCATTTTTAATCAAGAACGAATTGGTCCTTCTTGTCGGAGCCCAAATGCCCAAATGCCTGCTCGGGTCCTTTTACTCCTCACAATAGCCCCTCAAACCTCTATTTTTCAGCATCCGAGGAGAAAAATAGGGTTTTGATCCAACGAGAACTTCCCCCACACGTTTTGTAAGTCACTACGCATGTGAAGATCGTTTCGTGTTCTAGAAGACGCCATTTGGCGCTTTGAATTTCAAAAACGCGCGCATTTATGACCGTAAGTTAAACATTGTTCCCCACGTTCAACGGTGAGATAAGCATCCAACGGCCCTTGTCACCCCCCCCCCCCGAAAATTTCGGCGGGACGGATGCAATTTCGAGGCCGCTTCCTGCACATCATAACGCTTTGGAAACATGCGCCTTCATTTATTTCTTCAGAGCCTAATCATATTAAAACATCAGTCGTTGCCTATTCTCTGCAGAAAACCGTGGAAACTCACACAACTTCAAACTCGTAAGTTCCCATTTTTTCTTTTACCCCTTTCTCCTCGGATTTCATCCTCGGCTCCCTTCTTAACCACTTCCCTTCTTAAAACTCGCCCTTTCGTCTCTTATAGATGGGTAGATTTAAGTGTTTAGTTGACACCGCCGCTGGGATGGAAGGTTTTAGGGCCAAATACCACATTCCCAGCGACGTAGGTTTAAGATACTGTCCGGCGGAAGCCGTGGGTGGGTCTAGAAAAACGGGAGAGGTTATCATCCCTATGATTGCCTTCATAGAAGGTGAGATGACCCTCCCTATGAGAAGCGTAACCAGGGAATACCTTCGCAACCACCAGTTGTGTCCTGACCAGTGCGCTCCCAATGTCTTCAGAGTCTTAGGAAGCGTCGACGCTCTAAATGAGCAGATGGGCTTAAACCTTACCTGGCATGACGTTGTCTTTATGTACGAATGCCATAAGCTTACAAGCGTAGGCTATTATATTAAATCTCGATCTAGTGTAGTTAGGTTAATTTCCTGTCTGCCCAAGTCCAATAAAGGCATGAAGGACGACTACCTCATCGCCTCAGGCAACTGGCACGACGGCCCTCACTGCCGAGTCGAATGGGGAAATCCAGGTGTGACTCCTTAGGATTTAACTTCCCAACCCCGTAACTTCATTTAAACATCTTGAAATGTTCATTTACCTTACAAATTGTTTAACTTTGATTTGTCATATGCCTTACAGATTTGACCATGGTTGTCTGTTTTTGGTGTCTTTTCTTGCAGATAAACAACACGTACGCCCACGCCTGAGCCACTGCAACGTCGCTGACTTAAACCGAGTGCTACGCTCAGAAGTTTTCGTGAGTGAAGACCTGTGGCTTAGAGCGGCTCACTTGATACTTGGGTACGACCCTATATCCTCGGACTTCCAAGAGATAGAGAACGCAATTGTCGCGGGTGATCGGAGGCGTAGAAGAATCAACGTAGCCAGACCACATTTTCTAGCTGACCACGATATTTTCGACGACCTCCACACCATCCTATACACGCAACCCATTGTGGCGATCCCTCTCGCAACGCACTTTCAGGCAACCGTTGTCCCAGAGGAGCAAGTGTCCTCGTCAAACACGTTGGACGAGGAGATAAACCAGTTTCAGCTTGAGGACGTCCAAAGACCTTGAGGAAGCCAGTTTGTCGTCCTTTTCGACGAGGAAGAAGAGCCCACCGAGGATTGCCAGCCTAGTGATTGCACGTCTAGACGACAGTTCCATTGAAGAAGATATGGATGTGCTTAAGGGCCTTCTCACCGTGAGAGGCGAGAGAGTAGCCAAGAAAGGAGCGAAGGGATCTCAAGCTCCCCCGTCCTTGCCACCACCCCCTCCTCCAGCCGACCCCAAGCCTCCCGCTAAAGAGCCTAAGAAGAAAAGGAAGGTGGAGGCCGAGGGGGCTGGTGGCGATAAACAGAAAAAGCTGAAACAGCAACCACAACAGGCTCAGCAGCAGAAGCTGGACAAGGGCAAAGGGTGCGCCCGTTCAGTTGAAAGTGGGGAAATCAGAGACATGGCCGAGTTGCGCCGAGCATCGGCTATGTGGTCTCCTGAACTGAGACTGGACGGAGCACCAATTCCCCTCCAGTCCAACATCAGGGCGTTCCAACAAGGTCATGCCCTCCACCTGGCCAATGCGTTGGAGCGTCCTCTTCTACTGCCCAAGGATATGGAAGCCTTGGAAAGATGAACCAGCCTCAGCTGTTCCTTTCTTTGAAAAGGGACTTAGCTCTGGTAAGTTTCGCTTCGTGCTTATAATATAGGGTTATTTATAAATATTTTACTATGTTTAACCCCCTGACACTTTATCACAGGCTATCCAAAAGGTTTTCGTTGCCGAGAAGTTCGCGGAGGATTCTCGGAAGCGAGCTGGAATGGAACAGGAGATCCACCAATAGACAGAGAAGTCCCTAAGCCAGACCCTAGCAGAGAATGGGAAACTCACCTCTCAGCTGGCCGATCTGAAAAGAGAAAAAGACGGTGCTGAAGCCAGCCTGAGAACGATGAGGAACCAAGTGGAGGGGCAACGTAAACTTCTTCACCAAAAGGATGATGAGCTCTTCCAAGCCCAACGGGAAGACTCTGACTTGGAGAAGGAGCTTGCGCGGATGAAGGAGGAAGCTCGCACCTTCGGACATTCACTGGAGGCTGCAAAGCAGGCCAGTTATTAGGAGGGTGTGGCTGCAACACAGGACTAGCTGACAGAAGCTTTCGCGGCCTTATGCCGAGAATACTGTTAGTAGGTCTGGGGGGAGGCTTTGAACGCAGCAGGGGTTCCTCCAGCTTCTGAGCTGAGGAAGCCCGAGAACGTTTGGCTTCCCCTTGATATACAGGAGATAGAAGAGACTCCTGTTGTTGCCTCTTCTGCTCTTCCTCCCTTAGTGCCAGAACTCATCCCTGATCCTACAGAGCCTGAAGGTTCCAATAAAGAGAAGGATGGGTGTAGAGGTGCCGAGAAGGAACAAAGCTAGAGTGTGGAGCCCATCATTCCTCCAACAACTACAACAGACAAGGGAAACAAGTCTTGTCTGCCTTTGAGTTGGAGTTGAAAAGCACCGAGGCTGGTAGTACTTCCATCAAGACCCCCCTCCGAAAGCTTAGGGCCAAACTTAGGGCTTCTCTCCTTCTGTACTTCAAATTTTCCATGTAATGATGTACACTGAGATAATTAATGAAGAACAGTTTTATTTGATTTTCATCTGAGTTGTGTTTATTTTCCCTTATCATTTTTATGCTTGCCATGAAAGTTCTTATTAGCACATAGCGAAAGTAAGAACGAAGTAAATAAGTCCAATTTCAACATTTGAACAATTACAACTTTAAACAGCCACGCACATACTTGCCTTGCAAAGTAAAACATTCAAGAACCTAACAAAAACCAACTTAGTTTAGATGGCATACAGTGCCTTACTTTGGAAACCTACATGATAGTTAAACTTTGTAACTTGAGACACTAATTTTAGTAAAGTGTAAGGTCTGAGGACCATACCTTACAAAATTTTGCTTAAGACTTAAAGATGTACAACTTAAGATTCAATTTAACAGATGGTAAGATATCAATTTCCACAAAGTGTGTGGTCCGAGGACCATACTTAACCAAGTTTATGTTTGATATATAAGAACAGTGACTGAAAATGTTAATTTCCCCAAATAGGGTTCTGTTTAACAAATGATAAGACATCAATTTCCACAAGGTTTGTGGTCCGAGGACCATACAAAACCAAGTTTTTGTTTGACACTTAGGAATAGTAACTTCAGATGTTAATTTCCCCAAAGTAGAAGGCCCGAGGACCCGGTATAACTAAGGTTTTGTTTAACAAATGATAAGATATCAATTTTCACAAAGTTTGTGGTCCGAGGACCATACCAAACCAAGTTTCTGTTTGACACTTAGGAATAGTAACTTTATATGTTAATTTCCCCAAAGTAGAAGGCCTGAGGACCCGACATAACTAAGGTTCTGTTTAACAAATGATAAGATATCAATTTCCACAAGGTTTGTGATCTGAGGACCGTACAAAACCAAGTTTCTGTTTGACACTTAGGAATAGTAACTTCAGATGTTGATTTCCCCAAAGTAGAAGGCCCGAGGACCGGGCATAACTAAGGTTCTGTTTAACAAATGATAAGATATCAATTTCCACAAGGTTTGTGGTCCGAGGACCATACAAAAGCAAGTTTCTGTTTGACACTTAGGAATAATAACTTCAGATGTTAATTTTCCCCAAAGTAGAAGGCCCGAGGACCCGACATAACTAAGGTTCTGTTTAACAAATGATAAGATATCAATTTTCACAAGGTTTGTGGTTCGAGGACCATACAAAACTAAGTTTCTGTTTGATATATAAGAACAATATTTGTAAGCCCCTATGTATTCATAACTTTGAACTGCTAATCAGCAAAAGCACATTTTATTAATAATAATACCTTTGAAGGTTATTTACATTCCATGGGCGTTGTACAATTTTTTCATCTAGGTCAGCTAGCCGATACGACCCTATGCCTGCTACAGAAATAATGCGATAAGGCCCTTCCTAGTTTGGTCCTAGCTTGCCCCAAGCTGGGTTCTTAGCAGTGCCCACGACCTTTCTTAGTACAAGATCCCCAGGCGCGAGTGGCCTTAGCTTTACGTGGGCGTCATACCCCCGCTTAAGCTTCTGTTGATAATAACCCATCTGGACCATAGCTGCCTCGCGCCGTTCCTCAACTAAATTCAAGCCTTTCTCCAGGAGGCTATTGTTGTTTTCTAGACTAAAAGAACTCGTCCTTAGGGTGGGGAAACCAGATTCCAGAGGTATCACTGCCTCGGCTCCATAAGTCATAGAGAATGGAGTTTCTCCAGTGGACCTGCAAGGTGTAGTTCGATACGTCCATAAAACATGTGGTAGTTCTTCTACCCATCTGCCTTTCGCATCGTCCAACATTTTCTTGAGCCCACTGACTATGACCTTGTTAACGGCCTTGGCTTGCCCATTTCCCTGAGGATAAGCTGGAGTGGAATATCTATTTATGATGCCCATATCACCACAATATTTCCTAAAAGCCCTACTGTCGAATTGAACGCCATTATCCGAAATGAGTGTGTGTGGTACACCAAATTTGGTAACGATGTTTTTCCAAATAAACTTCTTGGAATCGACGTCCCTAATATTTGCTAAGGGCTCAGCCTCGACCCATTTAGTGAAGTAGTCGGTGCCCACGAGCAGCCACCTTTTATTTCCTGCAGCCCTCGGAAATGGCCCCACTATGTCCAATCCCCATTGAGCGAAAAGCCAAGGACTGGAGAGAGGATTGAGAACCCCCCCAGGTTGATGAATGTTAGGGGCGAACCTCTGGCACTGATCACATTTTCTTGCATAGTCCTGAGCCTCCCTTTGCATATTGGGCCACCAATATCCCTGAGTCAGGGCTTTATGGGCTAAGGACCTCCCCCCAGTGTGGCTCTTACAAATCCCTTCATGCAGTTCTTCTAAAAGCGTCTCCGTTGATTCAGGGTGCACACATAATAAGTATGGTCCTAAGAAGGATCGTTTATACAATTTTTGATCCCCGGACAACCAGAAACGCAGCGCCTTTCGACAAATCTTATCTGCTTCAGACTTGTCCTTAGGAAGGATGTCGTTTTTCAGAAAAGATATCACCGGGTCAATCCAACTAGGTCCAGGCCTTATCAGATGGATACAGGCTGCACTGACAGTGGTAAGAGTTGGCCCTAGCAAATCCTCTACAAGGATAATCCTAGGCAAACATTGAGCCGAGGATGTCGCTAATGTGGCCAAAGAATCTGCATTGGTGTTTCCACTTTTGGAAACATGAGATAAGACAAAAGAATCGAATTTAGCTTGCAGACGTTTGACTTGAGCCAAGTACTCTTGCATTCTTGGATCCCTAGCCTCCATGGTCTCGGTGACCTGGCTGACCACTAACTGAGAATTCGAGAACATATGAACTTCCTTCCCGCCCATCCTATGTACCATACTCATGCCCACCAAGACTGCTTCGTACTCGACCTCATTATTAGTAGCCGAGAACGCTAATCTCAGAGATTTTTCGAAGACAATTCCCTCAGGGGACATCAGGACAAGTCTAACACCAGACCCTCTCTAATTAGCTGCCCCATCAACAGACACTTTCCAAGTCATAGGTGCTGCGCCTGTGATCACACCAACTGATTTTTCATCCATGTGTGATTCCTTCAAAGTTTCTTCTAACAATGGTTCGGTAAACTCTGCCACCAAATCAGCAAGAACCTGACCTTTCACCGAGGTGCGCGGCATGTATTTAATGTCAAAGGCTCCCAAAATGGTTCCCCATTTAGCCACCCTACTAGAGTAATCGGCACTGCGTAACACTGACTTGAGGGGCAGTTGGGTCAGAACTACCACAGTGTGGGACTAGAAATAGTGAGGAAGCTTCCACGTGGCATGAACTACGGCCAACAGTGCTTTCTCCAAAAGTAGATAGTGCACCTCGGCCTCATTCAAGGATTTACTGACATAGTAGACCGGTCTTTGCACCCAACCTTCGTCTCTTATGAGGACCAGGCTGACTGCGTGGACGGCCACTGCCAGATATGCAAACAGGACCTCGTCTACTTCGGGCCAAGATAAACTAGGTGGCCGAGAAAGATATTGCTTAAGCTGTTGGAAGGCAAGCACACAATCCTCACTCCATTGAAACCCTTTCCACTTATTCAACAATTGGAAGAAGGGACGGCACCGGTCAGCTGACCGAGAGATAAATCTACTGAGTGCAACAATCATTCCGGTCAACTTCTGGACTTCTTTTGGATTTCGAGGCGGCTGTAAGTCTTGAATAGCCCTAACCTGTGTCGGGTTCACCTCTATACCTCTATGAGTAACCATATAACCCAGGAATTTTCTAGAACCCACACCAAAAAAACATTTTGAGGCGTTAAGGCGTAGCTTGTACTTCCTAAGCATCTGAAAGGTGTCGTCCAAATCTTTAACGTGCGAAGGTATTATTTTACTCTTCACCACCATATCATCCACATATACCTCAATGGTCTTCCCAAGTTGCAGCTCAAACATTCTGGTCATCATTCTTTGATAGGTAGCCCTAGCATTCTTCAACCTGAACGACATGACCTTATAGTGATAGTTCCCTGTTGGAGTAATGAAAGCAGTCTTCTCTTGATCCTCCAACGCCAATGGAATCTGGTGGTAACCCTGGAAGGCATCCAGAAAACTCATCCGAGGATGTCCGACAGTGGCGTCCACCAGCTGATCAATACGTGGCATTGGGAACGAACCCTTGGGGCAGGCCTTGTTCAAATCCGTGAAGTCCACACATACTCTCCACGTTCCATTCTTCTTTTTGACCACAACCGTATGCGCCAACCATTCGGGGTAGAAAACTTCCTTAATAGCCCCAGCCCTCTTGAGCTTGAACACTTCCTCTTTGATAGCCTCGGAGTGTTCCTTGGAGGAACGCTAAGGTGGCTGCTTTCTCGGAACAAAGGCGGGGTTGACATTCAAATGATGACAAATGAAGCTTGGGTCTACGCCCGAAGCCTCATAAGGATCCCATGCAAAAACATCAATGTTGTCTTTTAGAAATTCCAACAAATCCATCTTTTCCTAATGTGGCAAACGTATGCCAACTTGAAAGAATCTTTCAGGGTCATCCGCTATCAAAAATTTCTCCAAACCCTCACATAGGGCTTCCTCTCCTGTCACCGCATCGGGCGCATCCGGAGCTGTTAATTACTATAAGTCTTCGATAATCAAAGCCGAGGACTCGGCTTCTGTTTGATGCAGCACTGCAGCCGATATGCATTGCCTGGCCACCGATTGGCTGCCAAGGATCTCTTCAACATATTCCCCCGATGGGAATTAAACTTTAACATGCAAGGTAGAGGAGACAGCGCCTAAAGCGTGCAGCCATGGCCTGGCAAGGATGGCTGTATATGGGGAATACGCGTCAACCATAATGAAATCCACCTCAACTGTTTCTGAGCCAGATTGAACGGGAAACCGAATCTGTGCCTTCGGTACAACAACTTTACCTTCAAAGCTTATAAGTGGCGAGTTATAAGGAGTAAGATCCTCCAGCTTCAACCTTAGCCCTTTGAATAAATCAGGGTACATGATATCCGCACCGCTGCCCTGATCAATCATCACCCTTTTTATGTCATAATTCCCTATCCTAAGAGTGACCACAAAAGCATCGCCATGGGGTTGGATGGTCCCAACCTTATTCTCCTCTGAAAATCCCAAGATGGGTAAATTCACCTTCAACCTCTTCAGCATGCAGCCTGCCTCTTCGACCTGAGAATGGGAAACTGCCATCACCCTAGTGGGACATGAGCCGGTCCTGCCAGGTGCAGCAAAGATAACATTAATTGTTCCCAATGCCGGCCGAGATGAATTATTCTTCTGATTATTTGAGCCAGACAGACTGCCCTGCCCGTTAGGTTGATAAAGGTGCTGCTTCAGTTTTCCTTCATTGACAAGCTGCTTCAAGTGGTTCCAGAGGGTCCGACACTTCTCGGTAATATGACCCACGTCCTGATGGTACTGACAAAAGAGATTCTAATTCCTCTTCACAGGGTCCCCCGCCATCTTACTAGGCCACCTGAAGTAGGGCTCCTTATGGACCTTCTCCAGTAGCTGGTGTGCTGGTTCTTGGAACACAGTATTTATGGTCTGAGGTGCTGCTGAGCCAGACTGCCTGGTGTAATCTCTTCTCGGCTTGTTGTTGTGATATCTGTCCGACCTGAAATCCCTTCTCTCCTGCGGGATAACCTTCGCCTTACCCTTTCCTTGCTGTTGGTCTTCCTCTACTCTTTTGTATTCATCAATGCAATTCATGAGGCGACGTACGTTGCAGACGGGCTTTTTGGTCAGGGACTTCCTTAAGTCGTGATCAGTAAGAAGGCCCATCTTAAAGGTATTAATTGCCACCTCATCAAAGTCTCCATCTATCTCGTTAAATATCTCCCAATACCAGTCGGAATATGCTTTCAACGTTTCACCCTCCCTCATGGCCATAGATAACAGTGAGTCCAATGGTCGAGGAACTCTGCTACATGTGATAAACCGTGACGCAAATGTTCTAGTAAGCTCCCCAAACGAACCTACAGACCCCGATTTAAGGCCGTTGAACCACCTCATAGCGACGGGTCCCAAGCTAGAGGGGAAGACTTTACACATCAGGGTCTCATTATGAGAATGCACCGCCATCCTCTAGTTAAAGTGACTCACATGCTCCACCGGATCAGTCCGGCCATTGTAGATGGTGAAGGTAGGCTGGGTAAACCTCTTGGGGGGCCTCCCCTTCTCAATCCTCCATGAGAATGGCGATTTAGAGAGCTGGTGCAATGCCTGGCTCATAGCATCGTTCCCCAAGCCCCTAGAAGGGAGCTTCTTGCGCCTACAAGCTGGTGGGTCGTCTTCCTCACAAGAGGACGTTGCACTAGAGGGCGACCATGACCTCGAGCTGTAGCTACTTCCCCGGGCCTCCCCTGAAGAAGGATTAGATGAAGATGGTGAACGCTTCCGTTTGACGCGGCACAGTTTCCTTTTAAGATGACTAATCTCCTTTTGCATGGCCTTAGCACCATCCTCGTGGGTGGTGCTGCCTCCGCCATGAGTATGGCTTGCTCTAGGGTATTCAGTGTGAACGCTTCCCTTTCGATCCCTCCGACGCTCAAGAAGCTCGAAAAGATCCTTAGGTTGTGATCCTTGAGACTCGGCGTGCTGTGAACCTAAGCCTGCCATAATATTCCAGATCCTTCAAGACTAGAAATTTCCCACAGACGGCGCTAATTGTAAGTGCACAATTGTACTTGGACCCAAAGACAACTGTGGACTCAGGCCCAATGAGCCTTAAATAATGAAATTTGTAGAGTGTGGATTTGAAATCTAGTTTAGGGGTGCTGGAAACTTGATAAACAGGCTAAGGTGTAAAAATACTTGCGCATAGCAAATGATTATTGCAAAGGAACTTCCTCGGACGTAAGCCGAGGAAAATTAATATATTATTTCTCTCTCTTATTTGAAGGTTACAATTCTCCGTCCCTTTTTGATGACTGATTCCCCCTTAAATACTTCTTCTCTTAGTGCTTTAAATAGTAACCAGAAGTTTTAGTTCTACTGTTCAGGGGTCACTTCCCCATTAATGCGGCCAGGGAGGTAGGTGCAGCATCTTTAATGCGGAGGTGGCAGCCTTTGCCTAAGATATTTCTCTAACACCGGTGCATCTAGAAGGTTCAGGGATCCCCCTTTTAACCAACAGTCTTTCTGGAACTCTGCCTTGATCTTTCTAGCGGATCTCCACGTCCTCCCGGGTCTATCCGAGGAGAGATTTATCCTCGGACGCATCCTTGGACCCTCGGCGTATGGGCCGATTTGCAATCCTAACGGCCTTTTTAATCAAGAACGAATTGGTCCTTCTTGT
This sequence comes from Castanea mollissima, assembly GCA_014183005.1. Taxonomy (NCBI): domain Eukaryota; kingdom Viridiplantae; phylum Streptophyta; class Magnoliopsida; order Fagales; family Fagaceae; genus Castanea; species Castanea mollissima. Next base: position 42,039,138 of record JACAVU010000004.1, read on the forward strand.
CGGAGCCCAAAGGCCCAAATGCCTGCTCGGGTCCTTTTACTCCCCACAAGAGCAATATTGATCTGTGGTCGATTTAATAGTATTGTTAAAGAGGTGAAAAAGAAATGGTATGCAATGAATGACACATCAATCTTTGGCCTAATTTACGTCAATTTTTAATTTAGTGAAGGTTATTTTTTCAATCTGATATTTTGTAAGATATAATTTTGAGCAGTGTTTGCCTATAACATGCCCTTCTTATATAGCTTGATTCTACAGATTTTGTGTTGATGTTCTCATCCTCACGTGCAGGCCTCTACCAATTGTACACGAGGAGGCAGTGGGATCACGCACAGTGTTTTAATTTGAAGGCGCTGTCCCTAATAGCCCTTAGAACGTTGATGTACTTTGGTGTTTTCTCATCGAGATGCTTGCTGTACAAAAAGGTCTTGGTAAATTAATAAATATTATTATTATTTTCATTGGAAAATTAGTGAGCCATAGCATTGTGATATACTGTTGCATCTCATACAAAATATATTTGATGGGTTATTTTTGAGGATGTGAAAAATCTCATAAACTTTTATGAAACCCACAAATATGGTGCTTCTATTTTCGTGAAAATTATTTTGAGAAAAGTTCATGTACCTTAAATTTTTATGTTGGAAATTGAGAATTTTATGAGGTATGTTATTTTTAAATTTTCTCAAATAGTGGGGTATTGAAATTGAGGAACATGAAAAGAAAATGTTTTGAGAAATACTTTTTGGGACTCATAAAATAGTTGATGATAAATTTCAACTATGTGAAATATCTTGAGAATTGGGATGAAAATTAATTTTTTGGCCTAAGTGTGTAAAATGTAGCCTTATCGTAAAAAGGGTACTCTATTGTTAAGTGAGAACAACGGTGCCATATCAAATAGGCATTCCTATTGTATAATAATAAGGATACAATGATGTCCTTGCATAAAGTAGATACTTGTATTTGAGAATGAGTAGGCATTCCTATTATACAATTGTATGGTATAATGATGCCAAGTTTTTTTTAAAAAATGTTAGGTCCCTTATTCATGTGAAATTATGAACACTTTTTGTTCCTAAATTTGGTTCCTAGTAGTTAGAGACTACTAACACTATGTAGATGTTAATAAATCTACATCTCTTGTCATATATTTATGAGTTGTGAAATGGTGGAAAAACAATTTTTAGTGAGATAAATTTTGTGCTTAGGTAACCACCAAGAGCAAGAGTAATATTTTTTTTTAAAAAATGATATTTATGTATAAAGTGGTTTCTACTATAATAGAAACACATTCCTTTAGCATGCTACTATATTGAATATATAGTGATGGAAAAAAAAATGAATGTGATTACCACTGGCCATGTATATGATGATCCTTTCAAAAAGATACTTAAGCTTAAGCTAGTGAAGAAGCAAATAGCTTATGTTTATTATGATGTTGAAAAAAGAATCTATCTTATATTAGCACTATTTTATTATAATATTGTTATATAAAATAAAGTGTTGTTTCCCTAGACTTTTGAGTTATTATGTAAATGAAATGATAAAATCTCTATTTAGAGTTAAAGGTCTAGATGTACATCAAAGGGGATGAGACTAAAGCCCAAAGAAAATAAATTACCTATGAGGATACCCTACCTAGGGACTGGAGATCCCAAGAACTAGGTTCAAAGGAAAAACGAATCATAGAGTAGTTTGTATAACATGCACTAAATTTAATTTTGAGAACATGTACTCTTATCCCTCCCTATGATGTAAGTGCATGTATCTCGTAACGTTATGTAGGATGAGTTTTATATTAAAAAACTCTTAATGTGATCTATAGCTCTTATGAGTGAGGTGTTAGAGTTACAAAAGCATCCTTGATAGATACACCTAATTGAGTATGGAAGTGAGGCCGCTTCCTTTGAGAATAGCTAATTCTCCTTCTAGAATAGCTAATTCTCTAAATTGCTCATGATAGTTGGGATCAAGCACAAGGCCGTAAATGTGCTAGCTTAGAAGCTCATGGCAGAGTACTGAGATATTTTGTGTGTGATGTAATGTCCTGCTTCCACATAAATAGTCATAGTTTAAGACTTAGCTCACTATTGACTTTGGAACAACATTGCTGAAACACTAAATGAGGGTTCAAGCCATTGGCACTCTCATTATGCATAATATTCTATCTTAACCTAGAAAAATTATGTATCTCTAGTATTATAAAAATAAGCGAGGGATTGTTGGTGTTAGAAATACTGTATGATTGTATTGTGTTTCTCACTGAAAGAATATACATGAGTGCCTTTATAGAGAAGGCATATGAGTGCAGTACAAGTAAAAATGGGTGCAGTACAAGTAAGAGTGTAGTACAAGAATATGTGCTATACAAGTAAACTAGTTGGGCCTAAAGCCCACAACACTATACATGTTAACAACCTCCTCAAACTTAAGGTGGATGTGAGACCAACTTGAAGTTGTCAACCAAAGTACGAAGGCGTCCCTTAGGATGTGACTTGGTGAAGATATCTGCAAATTAATCTGTAGAGGAGACTAAGATTAGCTTGAGAGCACCATGAACAAGATGATAACAGATAAAATGACAATCAATCTCGACGTGTTTAGTCCATTCATGGACATCATTGTGAGTAATATGAATGACACTCTTGTTGTCACAATAAAGAGGAGTAGCAGAGTTTGTAGACACACATAAGTCTTTGAGAAGCCATCGTAGCCAAAGAAGTTCAAATGTGATATTAGCAAGGGCACGATATTCTGCTTCAGTATTGGAACGGGCCACATGAGTTTATTTTTTGCTTCGCTAAGAAATTAGAGAAGAACCAAGAAGAAAGCAATAACTAGTGGTGGACCTGCGATTAGTAGGATCTCTTGCCCAATAAAAATAAAAAAATGCACGGAGAACAAGAGTAGACTGAGCAGAGTAGAAAAGACCATGGAAGAGAGTGTCCTTTAGGAAACGAAAAATGCGCAGAATAGCAACATAGTGAGTCGATCGTGGAGCAGATAGATATTGGCTCACCTAGTGAACAACATAGGAAATGTCTAGACGAGTAACAGTGAGATAAACTAGGCTGCCAACTAAACTTCTATAAAAGAGGGATTAGACAATGGTTCCCCTCAAAGGGAGTCAGACGCACATTAAGTTCAACTAGAGTGTCAACAGTTTTGCTATCAGTGAGTCCAGCTCTAGAAAAGAGTTCAGAGGCATACTTGGCTTGAGTAATGTAAAGTTCATCTATAGAATGAGTAATTTCAAGACCCAAGAAGTAGTTGAGATGTCCAAGATCTTTCATCTCAAACTGCTGACTGAGAAAATCCTTGAGTTCTTGAATGCCACTGAGATTATCACCACTTATGATCATATCATCCACATATAGGAGAAGTAACATAGTGCCTTTGTCAGTGCGATGAAGAAATAAGGCAAAATCGTAATGACTAGCCATGTAACCCAAGCGAGAGATGGTAGAGCTAAATTTGGCAAACCAAACGTGTGAAGCTTGTTTAAGGCCATAAAGTGCACATCGAAGATGACAAACATTGTTTGATTCAACAGAGAGACCAGGAGGAGGTTGCATATAAACTTCTTCACTTAAATCCCCATTAAGGAATGCATTTTTGACATCCATCTGGAAAAGGTCCCATTTACTGGCAGCAGCAACAGCTAAGAGGGCACGAACAGATGAGATACGAGCAACCGGAGTAAAGGTTTCTTCATAATCAATCCTATACTCCTGTATAAAACATTTTGCAACAAGACGAGTTTTGTAGCACTCAATGGACCCATCAGAGCGAGTCTTAATCTTGTAGATCCATTTACAACCAACCATAAATTTTCCAGGGGGAGAGTGACCAAGTCCCAAGTATGGTTTTTAGATAATGCATTAAGTTCCTTTTTCATTGTAATTTGCCATAAAGGGTCAGTGGAAGCCTCACGATAGGTGTGAGGCTCGTACGGTGTAGCAAGGGCAGTGTAACAATGATATTCAAGTAAATGTGCAGGAATGGACCTTACGGACCTTACCCGAGTGGAGTGACGAGATGGAATGTCTTGTGCATGATCTTCAGGCGGAGCAGGAGCAGGGGACCTAAGATCAGGGTTGGGTAGCTCGTCTTTGACCTGTTCATCTTCCACCTATTCATTAAAGGGGGAACTAGGAAAGGGATCAAGGATATCTGGTGGTTGGACAGAGAAGTCTATAGGAGAATTAGGAGCAGCTACAAAAGGATCAGGAGCAGCTACAGAAGGAATATGTGCCTCTTCAGGAAATAAATCTAAGACAGAAGAGGAAGATAGAGAAGCACGGAAGTGAGAGAGCTTGACAAAGAGGCAATGTTCCCAAAAGACAACATTGCGGGAGATACGAAGACGATGAGAAACAAGATCATAACACCGATACCCCTTTCGAGTTTCGTCATAGCCAAGAAAACAACAAAGCCTTGACTTAGGCTCAAGTTTGTTATGCTCATGTGGCTGAAGAAGAACGAAACAAGCAAAGCTGAAGGAACGAAGGTAGTGATAGTTTGGAGGTGACCCAAAAAGGCGCTCATATGAAGTTTGATTTTGGATTACAGGACTGGGAATGCGATTAATAGTATGAACAGCATGAAGAGCAGCTTCGCCCCAAAAAGGAGCAAGAACTTTGGTAGAGAGAAGGAGATCACGAACAATGTCAAGAATATGACGAAATTTTCGTTCAGCTATACCATTTTGCTGAGAGGTACGTGGACAAGTTAGTTGATGAACAGTGCCATAGGAATGTAAAACGGCTTGGAAAGCATATTGAGTGTACTCAAGAGCATTATTAGATCGAAAAATTTTGATACGTTTGGAAAATTGAGTTTCAACCATTTTTGCAAAATTAGAATATACTTGCAATAATTCAGAATGATGTTTCATATTAAAAATCCAGCTATAGCGAGAGTAATCATCAACAAAGACAACAAAATATCGAGATCCACCAATACTAGAGACAGAGGAAGGTCCCCAAACATCAGAATGAATAAGGTCAAAGATATCAGTGGATGTTGATTTACTAGTATTGAAAGGCAAAGCTGGTTGTTTTCCTAACTGACATGAAAAACAATCAAAATTTTCTATAGACACTGAACCTAACAAACCTCTAGAACCCAATTTTTGTACACGAGAAGAGGATGCGTGACTAAGTCGAGCATGCCAAAGTGCAAGGGAAGGAATAGAAGAAACTGCAGCAGTTGCGGCAAGCAATAAGTGGAAGACAAAGGTTGTCTACGGGAAACATACGCCCAACTCTGGGACCGGTCCCTAGCTCCTGTCCCGTCCTTGGATCCTGCATAATACACCCAAAATAATCAAATATGCGATAACCCAACTCATCTAATTGTCCCACAGAAAACAAATTGAAAGAAAGGTCAGGAACATTAAAGACCCCAGGAACTGAGAGGTTGGAGGTTGAAATGGAACCTATATTATGACCAGACATTGTGGAACCATTTGCTGTGCGAATAGTAAGAGGGTGTGGTACAGGTTTAAGTTCAAAAAATAAGGATGAGTGAAGTGTCATGTGATTGCAACAAGCTGAATCCATAAGCCAAAAGGAAGGAGACATACTAGATAAAGCTGAGAGAGAAGAGGAATAAGATGCATTACCAACCATACGAATGACATTGGCAATGATGTTTTTAAGGTCATATGTGGACATGGTGAAAGTGCGACCTGAAGACTTAGACTGTGCAGAGACGGGAGCCATTGGTTGGACACTCTCAGTGTTAGCAATAATGGTAGTAGAAATTGAAACAACTGATTTATTGCGCTAATAGCAAGTCTCAATATTATGGCCAAAACGTTTACAAAATTGCAAAAACGTTTGCTAGATTGTCGGCGATGATTGTTGCAAAAGGAATAAGACATGTCCTTATTCTTCATTTAGAAGCAAAATATGCAAAAATGGATTGCAAAAATGAAATCTATGCAAAAAACTAGGCAAGGAGCACCTAGACTGCAAAAAGTCAACTATGGAGAAAAGTCAATAGTCAAAGTCAACCTTTAGTCAAAGTCAACGGTCAAGTCAACGCGGGTCAATGGTTTGGTCAATGATGATGTGGTAGGTGACGTCAGCAAGCGAAGTGACGCTGATGTCAACTGATGACATCACCAAGGGCTGACGTCAGCAGGTGCAAATCTGGCGTGTGCAGGCGTGCAAGCGCATGGCGGCACGTGAGGAAGGCAATCAGCACATGGAAGCGTGGGATGTAGCGCAGAATCTTTGAGCGGTGCGTGAGGGCGCGTGTAGGCTCCGATGGCTTCATGGCTTCCACGAAGGTGTAGATCGGTGTAAGACGATCTTAGTGGTACCTACAGAAAACTGATCGGAGCAAGAGTTGCGACGATGTGGAAAGGGCAGTGGTCTTTGTAGTGTGGACTCCTCAACGACAGTTGCTACAGGTCCGAAACCCAAGGACGATGTCTGGAAGATGTAGGAGGTTCAACGGCGAAAGGTTGCGGCAGCTGTTGTGACGGCGGAAGCGATGTTGAGAATAGAGTAACACCAATAAAGACAAGACTGCTAAGAAAAGGGTCAGAGTAGTGGCTCTGATACCATGTTAGAAATACTGAATGATTGTATTGTATCTCTCATTGAAACAATATACATGAGTGTCTTTATATAGAAGGCATATGAGTGCAGTACAAGTAAGAGTGAGTGCAGTACAAGTAAGAGTGTAGTACAAGAATGTGTGCTATACAAGTAAACTAGTTGGGCCTAAAGCCTACAACACTATACATGTTAACTGTTGGAATATTTTTATATGTATTATAATTAACTTTAAATCTTGATTAAATATTCATTTAAGTGAACATATGAATTCAGCTTTACTATCACTGACGGCATATCTGTTTCAAACTTAGAATTCAAAGAAAATTAATAATAGTTTTAAATATGCATTAGTTTTCATTTTATTAATTTCATAGCTTTATTGCCTTTGACCAAAAAAAAATATGGTTTAATTTACGAATCTTTTTGAATTAAACTGATTGCTATGTCTTAATGCTTATTTAAATACGTTTTGAATTCTTTTGAATTCTCAATTGCTACCTGTAAAGCTATGTTAATGAGAATTCTCCTATTAAGTACTATAAATACATATTAGTGGTGGTCAGCCGTATGGTAATGTATAGAGATATAGACTACTGCCTATGTACGGTGAATGTGAGGTACAAAAACAAGTGTAATTTTTTTTGGGTCATTTTTACATGCAATAACATATTTCTAAAACACTTGTATGGAGTTTTTCCTCTTCTTTTAATGGAAAATATATATCCCTACTATGCTATATTTTTGGGTAAAGAAAGTACTATTGAGGGTTTTCTATCCTACAAGTGGTGTAGGCTTGAGGGAGCTGGGTTGCTGTATCTTAGAGACGGCACGCATAATGTTTAGTCTACTACACCAGAAACCTTGTAGACTCATGTATCGTCTTAAAACAGTGACATAATCCACAACCCCAAAATTTAAAAACATATATGAATTGATAGTAAATTACTTCTTGTTATGAGATTACTTTAAAGTATCATCAAGATAATATCTCTCCACTATTCTCTGATTTTATGATAAATCCAATTTATGAGAATTTTAATCATTTATATGATATGTTGATTGTAATGAAATTCAATTTATTTATCAATTATTGTTCATAGGAACAACATAGAAAAAACTACATCATGGACTAAAGTAGAAAATCAAGCAAAGGTGTATCAAACTTTTCCACCTTTTGAGCCAATAATTATTGGCCAAGGAGGAACGCACGTTTTGGCCGCTCCTATTAAAAAGACTAGTTTAAGTGATGAACATAAAAACATGGATAATATAATTCAATAGAATAATTTCACTAACATTTATTTAAAACCAATAGGTGAAAAATTATAGAATTTGGAAAATAGAATCTTTCCTTCTTCTATAACTCTAAAGAAAGAAAATGAATCAAAAGCCCCTTTATTTGTTCCACATGAAATCCCTCCACATCTTAGAGCTCCTCTAAAGAAACCCACTACAGATAATTTGCTTAATGAAATAGCAAAAAAATTAGATGCTTTATAGATAGAATCATCAAAAGATAAAAGAAAGGATAAAGAACTTATTATTTTAGAAAAATTGAGCTGACAGAATATGGTAGATCGTCTGAAGAAGAAGACATAAATTTGACAGATTTTCTTAACCTAGAATCACATTTTAAGAACAATTTACAGATTAACAAAGTAATATATGGTGCTTCAACACAAAACTGGATAAAAGGTAGAGATGAAGAAAACTACCCAAGAAAGAACTACTATCCCAAACCTACTCCACTAGAATTACAGTTTGAGGAAATACATACTTTTATTAATTCTGCCTATTCTGCTGATTTAGTATATAGATGGAATGTTAGAATATGAAATATTAAATGTATTACATGAGATGACTTTACTTTCTAATGTTTATATAAAAAAAAAAGGGAAAGATGGATCACCAAATAGCTCATGTAATTATAACTGGTTTTACTGGCCAACTAAAAAGCTGGTGGTGGGTTCCAGTTAGCTCAACTGATAAAGTCTGTGATAGTTGAATAAGAGATTTAGTGTTCAATCTCTGCCTACATAAAAAACTTATTGGTGTTTTGATCTGATGATAAAGAGTTATTATCAGAAGTGGACGCTATATGTTGAAACTCTCCCTAAAAAAAAAAGAGTTAAAAACTAAAAAGCTGGTGGGATCACTATTTAAACAATAGTGACAGTAAATATTTTATCTGCTATTAAAAAAGAAGCTGACGGAATTGTAATAATGACAGATAATCACTGCTCACAAGATTTAATAAACACATTAATATTTACTATAACTGAACACTTTATTGGAGACCCTAATCAATATAAAGAAAGAATATAAGATGTTTTGATTAATTTAAGATGTACACAACTGTCAGATTTTAGATGGTATAAATATATTTTTATTTCTAAAGTCTTAAGTAGAGATGATTGTCAACAGACTTATTGGAAAGCAAAATTTGCAGCAAGTTTACCTTATTTCTTTGCACAGAAAGTTAAACTTGGCATAAAATGACAAAACTATATATTATCCTAATTTAACTTACGGAGACATAATATCTTGTTTACTAAAAACAGGTTTATGGTGGATTTTAGTTATCTCAACTGGTAAAGTCTTTGATGGTTGAATAAGAGATTCCCCACCTACACCAAAAACCGATTGGTGTCATTGTCTGATGATAAAAAATTATTATCAAGAGTAGGCGTCATAGGTTGAAATTTTCTCAATAAAATAGGTTTATGGTTATGTAATGATTTAAGACTTTAAAATCAAATAAAAAAATATACGAAATATGCTAAAGAAATAACTAGGAACCTTTTGTGAGCAATATGGATTTGATCCATTAATTGCTCCATCTAGAAGAAGAAAGAAAGAGAAAACATATATTGATAGATATGAAAGATACAAAAATAAGTAGAAAATATTATAAAAATAAATATAAGAAAGAAGAACCTAGAAAACCTTACAGAAAATGGAAATCAGATAGACAACATAATAAGAAACAAATTACTTGCTACAATTGCGGTAAAATAGGACATATAAGTAAAAATTGTAGAGTTAAGGCATAGATTAATAAACTGGATTTGATAGACGATATAAAAATTAAATTAATGAATGTATATTTTTAAATTCAATTGACAGTGAACAAGAAGAGACAGATAATAATATTTATCATATAGATAATAGTAAAAATTCATCGAAAACAGATAGTTCTTTGGAAGACGAAGAAGTAAAATTGTGTAATTGTAATAACCCTGATAACTGCTATTGTTAAAGGAAAATGAAAATAAGTTTTTTAACCAAACAAGAAGATTTAATTATGGATCTTATAGATAGGTTACCAAATTTACAGGAAAAGAAAGAATATTTACATAAATTAAAAGATTCCCTAATTTAGACTAGAAAAAACAGAAACTGATATAAAAGAAGCTAAATTAATCTATAATTTTTCAGAAATCACTGACAGATTTAAACAAGAAATAAACTTGTAACTATACAGGACTTACAGACAGAAACAAATACATTAAAACAAGAACTAAAAGACCTAAAATCAGAAAATTTTACTATAAAAGAAATAACTGAACAAATGATAGCACAAATAATTAATCTGAAAGATAGAATTGATCACAAGGATAGACTAAATATTAATAGACCAGCCCCCTTTTTGACAGATCCCTTTTCCTCAAAAACAATTATTTACAGGAAAAACGAAAAAGAAAACTATAAAGATAATATTTTAGAAAATAATTTCTTAAATCTAATTGACAGACTTATGTTTCAGAATGGCATATAGAAATAATTTTGGTAATTAATAAAGAATTTTCATTGACAATCATTGCTCTGGTTGATTCTGGAGCAGATTTAAATTGTATACAAGAAGGATTAATACCTTCTAAATATTATGAGAAATCAACAGACAGATTAACCCAAGCTAATGGAGACATATTAAAAATTAATTATAGAATAACTAATGCTCATTTCTGCAATAATGGAATATGTTTCAAAACCCCTTTTGTCTTAGTGAATGAATTATCCTCCAAAGTCATTCTAGGAAATCCATTTATGGCCCTTCTTTACCTCCTTCTCACCTCTAATGATGGAATAAGCACTAATGTACTTGGAAAATATATCCTCTTTAAATTCTACTACCCCCTATTCCTAATGAAATCTATTTTCCCTGACCATGATTGATAGAAAAGAAAGACGCTTGTTAATTTCATAACAAGACATAATGAGACTTAACTAGCAATAGATGATACTATCCGAGAGCAATCTGATTTTATCTATTATACTGTATGTTTCAAAAGTTTTACATTTCTCTTATTATATTTGCATTTTATTTTACCCTGTACTTTACCCTATTTTTATAAATTTCCTCGTACCAAAAAGTATCTATAACCAAAATCTAAAGAGAATACCCGTGAAGAGACATAAGCCCTTTTCACAAGATGCCAAAGGAAAAGGCAAGATAGATGAGATAGGTGGCCCCAATACAGAGGTGAATACTCAAAAAGAGATAGAAAATATCCTTGATGATCTGAAATTCAGATTCTGAATGTAGCATTCAAGCTAAAGCATTCAGAGTTATTTGAAAAAAGCATGAAGCCCCTTAAGGCATACTTGCTATCCCTTAATCTCAATACTGAGATTAACAGTTAATTGCATGGCAAGCAAGACAGCCATTCCAAGGCTAAGATTATAGACTTCATATGTGGTACTGATCATTCTAAATATAGCCCAAAAGCTATGTTTAGGATTAGACAGTCCTTTGACAACCTCCTACTAGAAATCCAACAGAGGATTTTCTCTAGTAGGGCATACACAACAACCTTCGACAGATGGCTGGACCAACTCCAATGTCTAGTCCTAGCGAAGGAAACATTTGAATACAATGACAGATTTCACCACTACTTCGCACTTTGCACACTAAGAGTTTATGAACAGCCCTACATCTTCCCAAGATTACTGTTCCAACTAGAAAACTATTTTGACAGAGCGTTTTACATAGAAGATTACATTGAAGACTGACCTCTTTGTAAAGCCTATTATGATTGTCCTTTTCATATAACAGAATTATTTGAAGCTGTTTTTATTAGAGAGATTACTATCCTCCATAACAAACAGTTAGATTCAATGCCAGACATTGTTAGAGACATTCTATCCTCCATTATTTGGAGCACTCTTCCTAAATGGCTCCAGACAGATGGATGGAAGTAGAACTAGCCAAACATGTTCTACTGATCTATCCAATTGGCAGATACACCAGATTTTCTCAAGGAAATAGTTTTCTACTGTTCCATGATTTGATCCAAGTTATGGAAAGCAGATGACTGGAGACAGGTTATGGAAAACATATGTCAATTAATTGCTAACGAGCTCTACATAGATAACAAAGTGCTTGCTAGCAACAACAAAATTATAATTTTTTTTGCAATAACAGATGCATAATTCCCTTCTTCACAAGACTACGACCCCACACTCCAAGTGCTTGGAACCTGACAGACAAAGCCCCAAAACTACAAGTAGTCAGCTATTGCCCTCACTGTAAAGAATTTAAACCAACAGAACATGAATGCCAAGTTGCCAACCCATGTACATTGACATAGAAGCAGATAATTTCGACCCCCTTGACTATGTCAACTATGCAGATACAAATTAACCCCTACCAATAGGCATGGCAAATAGACACTATTCATTAGCACGAGATAGGTAAAAGAATATCCTCATTTTTATAATTGCAAGAAGACAGAATAAGGACAAAAGAAGATAGAAAGAAGAAAGAAAGTAAGGAATGGCAGCCTTATAATTGCAAGAAGATAGAACAAGGACAAAAGAAGATAGAAAGAAGAAAAAAAGGAAGGAACGACAAAGTCTGCGTAGTGAAAACAAAAATGTCACTATTCATGAAAAGTTTAAACTATTCATTGAATTGCACCTTCCACTGACAAATTAACCCGAGTTCACTTGTCGCAACCAGAGGTACTTTTCAAAACATACCATGGTTCACTACTTCTATAAATAGATAGGCTCTTAAAGAAAGAAGACAGGTCCTAAGTTCACTACTCACCCAAAAGGTCTAGTTCTAAGGTTTAATAACAGATTTTCTCTCTTGTATCTAAGAAAACCTTCCACCCCTTTCTCTTTTGTAATCTTTCCTCTCTACAAACTTGTAACATTTCCTCTCCCATTCTAGAGATCTTGTATCTCCCTCTACAGACTTGTAATCTTTCCTCCCTTTACGTACTTTGTAATATGGTTTGTGAATCTTGTACTTAAAAAAGAAGGATGGTGTTCATCCACCTATTTCAATAAAGCTTCCAAGACAAATTTCCTTTCGAGTAAGAATATATTGTTTAAATTATTTTTGTAAAGTCAATTCCATGTCAAATTTGATTGTATTTAGTCAATCATTTCCCTGTATGGTTGTGGGATTAATGTAAGAGTTGAGTGTGAAGGTTTGGTGAAGATTTTTGAAGAACAGTGAAGTTCGCAACTTGATTGCGATTGGCTTGCGAGTGGACAACTCGCAATAGGTCACGCGAGAAACACATGCTGGAAGCTGAATAGTTAAGTGCTAGGAGGAATTTCGCGAGTCATTTCGCAGCTGGACCAACTCACGAATGACCTACGAAATTCACTGCCTTGATGTTTTTTAAGTGTGCTTTCCTCACTTTTTTACTCACACTATATAAGCCCACATTATCCACGAAAAAGGTAAGAAGACTTTCAAAGAGAAAAACCTAGAGATACACTTGAAAGTTAGAGATTATAAACCCACAATCATCTACATTATTTTTCTTAGTTTTCCTCTATTTCTACTTCTCAAATTACAAATCCTTGAGAGGTTCTTAGCCCAACACATACCTTACCCAATTTGAGTGTTGTGAGTTGTTTTGGTGCATGTAGGGAGCATTGGAAGAAGCCATTGATTGGCGGATGCAATTTGGAGCTAATTACGGGATCCGAATAACTAGTGAAGATATGACTTGGTGAAGTCTATTGGGAGCTGGAACTTGGAGAGTTCAAGTACATTGGGTAGATTAGGCTTGAAAGGTTTTTTTTGATAACTTTGTACTCCAACTTTATTCACTAATGGATCATTTCAGCTTGGAGGGCTGCGGAGAGGTTTTTCGCAGAGTATTTTGGTTTCCTCTTTGGTAGCATGTGTCAATGTTATTTTGTATTTGCATCTCTCTTCCTTTACCCTTGGTACTTTACATTTATTGTTTATTGTATTCGATAATGCATTAGAGTGTAATTTCGGTTTATTGCGTTTCGTTTACTCTTATTCCGCACTTAGATAAGTAGAGTAAAAACAATTGGCCTTAGGTTTAAAATTAGGGTCTAAACAAGTTATAGTATTTTACACTATCAAACTTTCAATTTTAAATACTCATTTATTGTTATGTCTTCTGCTTAAACTATGTTTCCATTGATGTATCTATTTTGCTATATCATCTGTGTGTGTGTGTGTATATATATATATTGTTTTCATATATGAAACCCTTGTACTATTATTCCATTCCATTTTATGTACTATCTTTTTTCGGTGAACCCATTTTATCAGGGATAGAACCAAGATTCGGAAATGGGGGGCCAAAATATAAAAAATTAAAAATTGGTATAGACCAAACTTAACACAAGCTTGTTCAATTGTATTGTGTTAATTAACATCATAATTATATTTGTGGTAATTCTAGGTTATTCTTTTTTCTTTTTCTTTTTTGTTGTTGAGAATTCTAGATTATTCTGTGATGAACTATTACCAATTTTATATATGGTGATTTTTCAAAATTTTATTGATAGATTTTAGAAATTGGGACATCAAACTAGATGTTGACGATACTACATTTTCAAAATGAGCTTCTAAATTATTTTGAATTTTTCTTAATAAAAAAAATCAAAATTGAACATCATTTTTTCATGATCTTAAAAATAAGGCAACAATAATTAATTATAAGGAATTTATTCTACATCTACCTAACCATTTAAATAATATTTTGACATAAGATTGACAAATTTCTATCATTTCTTAAAAGTTAACACTACCAAACACTTTATTACAGAAAACTCATTATATAATTTTTTTAATAAAAAAAATTAACATAATTATTACATCAAACACAACTAAAAACTTTTATAAAAGTAACTTAAAAAAATAACATAAAAAACTTCACAATTCACATCGAGTGAACTGAAAATCATACAATTTGATATAGTGCCAGATTTGTGCTTTACTTTTGTTGTCAATATTAGTTTGTGTGCTGGTAATTCATGTTACTTTTGGGGTTGGGTTTTAATTCATATTATTTTTTGGGCAATTGGGTTTTTTTTAAACCAGATTTGTACTTTATTTTTTTTGTTATTATTCAGAGGTTATTGTAATTATTCCTCAGGCAATTGGGCAAAAGGGATAGCATAGGACATATACTTTGGATTTCATGGGCCAATTTATAAATTTTTTGGAGGGAGGGGGCCAAGATTGCATATGAGCAAATTGAAAATTTTCTGTGTACACATATTAAGAATTCCAACTTTTTTTTTTGGGAGAGGGGGGGGGGGGGGGGGGGGGATGCATTTTATGTACTATCACCGTAGTATTATTTCCATTGTCATATTATTTGTATCTGCTATTTTGTTTTTAGTTCCATTACTATATTCATAATTGCACTTCTAAATTCCTATCCTCCTGACTCTTACTTTTATATCTTATTGCACTTCTATATGTCATAAATATTCCTATTTACGATATTGTCTTATATGGTTATTGTTTTACTTTTGGAGCAAGAATGAAATGATGATTTTTGCAGCCATATTTGAGGGAGAAGATCCGAAGTCCTGGATTCTCAACTAGATACTTGAAGGAAAATCTGTGATTTGTATTAAACTTCTCTTAATTGCAGATAGAATTGACTTGTGAAGTTGAAGGAATATGTTTGACTTTTGATTGCATTGTTTCTTTCCTGTAAAGCAGTGGAATGATATAATTTACTAGTATCCAGTTGCAGTTGTTAATTAAAACTAACGAGATGTGATTAGAATGATAACTGTTACTCAATGTGAACTTTCTTTGTGTTCTACACATGTTTTGCCCAGCAAAATTTACAAGGGAGACTTCTACGCAGAAGTGTCCATGTGGACTGAACTAGCATAAGTTAATAGGGTATTAGACGGGCCATTGAGCTAGCAATGGAGGAATGATGTCTAGTCATCGTTTTTGAAGGTGACCCCTAAGCTTCCATGGAGGTTTTTATCAACCCAAGTTTACATTGCAGGTGATCAATATAGTTGAGAAGATTAGTGATGATGCCGAAGAAAATCACTAGTAAGCTACGAGTACTCCCCCGACTTATGCAACACCTGCAAGGAGAAAGTAGGTGATCGACAAAGGGCACCGGTGTGGTGCCGGCCAAAGACCCTCCGACGATCAAGTTAGAGTCTTTAAAACAACCCTAGAGTGCCAGAGTTGAGGTAATTGTGCGTACCTTTTGCCATGAGGGTTTACGGGGTTTATATAGTGGTATAGAGCCGAAATAAACGCCTTGGCAGGGAAATACTTTCCTTTTAGGAGAGCAATTCGCAGAACTTTGCATATCGTATAGAACTCTTTTCCTTATAGGGATCTTTTAGACCAAAGTTGACCGTGTAGCGTAAGAACTTTCCCCATGCTCACATAGAGGTCAAGGTAGGCTAAAAATGAAGGTTGGACTACTATTTCAGATCTCACTTCCCAAGGCCGTCAGCCCACACTGTCGTCAGCTTACACTGTCGTCAGCTTATGTATGTCTCCACAAAGAACGTCAGCCAAGGACCCTTTCAGCCAAGGTCGTCATCCATGACTCGTCAACGTGATCCGTTAGCTTAACGCTGCTACGTAAGGGGTATGGCTATGAATGCCAAAAAGGCGGCATTCTAATGAGACTGGCTGACGGGTTGCGTGTTCCCGTCAGCATTCTTAAAAGCGTCACTATCAGCTGCCCCCCACTCCATTGTCCCGTCAGATAGGAGTGACGGGTCATGGAGTTCCTGTTACTGGGGAAACGGTTCATGCGTGGTAGTCTGTGCCATCTTCATTAAATGGTGGGACACATGTCATAGACTGATTGGCTCCGCGTCTGGACGGGTATGTCGCTTCGTCTTCCGCGCTTCCTCTCTCCTATATATACTTCACTATTTACCTTTTTTCCACTTTTTCGCCTTGTCCATCTTGAGAGAACGAATATGTCACTGCCAACCTTATCACATCGTCAATCGCGCAGCCGTCAGCTTCTTGAGACCGTCCTCCTACACGTAAGTTTTCGCTACTTTACTTTTTATTTTTATAGCGTCGCCCTTTAGTGAAGTTGTCGGCCTAGGATCTTAGAAAGAAACCCGTCGTTTGTAGGTAGTCAGATGTCTAGGGAGACGCCGAGTGATCAGTCGTCGATCCGCGACGGAGCGGGTTACGACGAAGTTTTCCAGTCAGGTCGTGAGCCCGCAGAGGGCCTATCCTGGTCGTCAGAAAGAGAATCGTCAACTCCTTCTGACGGTGAAATAGAGAGTTCAAGAGGAAGTGAGGTGAGCGGTGATGTAGGCGATGAAGACCAGGGGATTCGCGAAAATGCAAGTATCAATGACGGGGGTGAGAGTGACGGCGACAAGGAAGCCTTAGAGAGCACCTCGGGATCCTCTGGTGATGACCGTCCTTTCATCATACCCTCAGAGTGGTCCGTCAACCATTTTCTCCCAACGATGTTAGAGAACGTTTTTAAAAGTTTGCGGTCCCGTTATCAAATACCAGACGACATTCCCATTCGTCTTCCTGAGGAGGTGAGAAGTGTTACTCCGGACGAACCGCGGACGTTGGCATGTATGACGCCATGTTCGCGGCTGGCTAAGGCTGCCACTGACGGCATTACACCGTCAGCTGGCTAACTTCCTTGGGATATCCGTCAGCCAGATTGCCCCCAATGCTTGGCGAACCTTCATCGGTGCTGAGATCTTGTGGGGTCGTCTGAGCGGTGGGAACCGTTAGCTGACCTTGGACGAGTTCTTTTGGTGTTATCGTCCTCAGCACATTTCCTCGTCAAAAGGAGTGTACCATTTTGCAGTGAGGGATAAGGAGTTGAAGTTAGTGTCCGATATGCCCGACTCCAATAGGAAGTGGAAGGGCAGATACTTTTTTGTAGAAGGAACGAATTGGGTATGTCGTCCAGAGGAGTGGGAGACAATGCCCAATGGTTTTGACAACACATGGGCATATGTTAGAGATTCAAGTTAATCTCGTCAACCCTTCTCGCTTCGTCTACTTATTTGCTGTCCTAACCCGTCACTTTTCATTGCAGCTAACAACCGTCCACGTATCTCCGCGGAACAAGAGGCTTTCATTCGTCGAGTGACGACCATTCCCTTGGACGAGAGGAAGTGTCGGGATCTAATCACATTGGATACTCTTCACTTATATTGTGGTGGACCTGAGCCGACGGAGGAAGCTTGCAAACTGAACGCTTATTCCCGCCGTCGTGAGTGTCCTTCAATTCTTGTCTTTAACCTGACGTGGTTTCTTTCTAACCCTTATTCTTTGCAGAAATGGAGTCAGCTAAGCAAAGGGTCAGAGCTGCAGCTGCGGCTAAGAAAAAACAGCAAGAGAAGGCTGGGGGCCAGTTAACTCCACCGTCAGCCCTCAGGCCCGTTGGGAAGGCCGGAGCCAAGAGAAAACCTGACGGCAGGGAAGACCGTTAGGGGAAGAAGGTTGCCCCCACTCCGGGGACACGTCTTCTCGAAGGTCGTCACCTCCTAGGTCTGCTCATGGGGCAGGCAAGGGACCGATGACCTCGTCAGGGCCCATTGTCCAAGGATCCGTGCGCCGTCTGTTGACCCACAAGGACTACGCTGTAGAGGTGACGGAGTCTATTTTGAAGGATGAGGAAATGGACCCTCTTGCCGAGCAGGCTGTTGACGAGATAAAGGCGTCAGGCCTTTTTGACCTTACCAGGGTAAGCTTCGTTTTCTACTTTGGTGTCCGACTATTTTTGTACCCTGACGTTGTCTTGTCCCCTTTTGCTTCCAGGCCATGGTTCGCATGAAGGCCCTGTCACGCAGGTGCTCTGCTAAGGAAGGGGTGATTACCCGTCTGCAAGAGCGTGTCAAGTACCTAACTGACGGCCAGATGCAGTACAGGGACGCGAACCGCATATTGGGCGAGGAGCTGAAGGACTTCAAGGAAAAACTAGCGGAGGAAAGCCGCTGTCGTGAGCGGGAAGAAGAGGCTAAGCTAACGGCGGAGAGAGAGTTGAAGTCCATCCTCGTCCAGGTGGAAACGGCTAGGAATGACGCGGTGGCGGAGTTCAAGGACTCGTCATCTTTCATTGACGCTTGTGCTGCCTATTACGGGGACGGGTTTGAGGATTGCTTGAAGCAAGTGAAGTCTATTTATCCTGACTTGGACTTGTCGAAGATTTCTATGGATGAATCTATCCCGTCAACCCCCGCAGGAGACACCGTCAATGAGGAAGGTGACGATGCTAATCGGAGGGACGATAGTGTCGTCCTTGCTCAGTCGGCCGCAGACCAACCCGTCAACTTCACTCCCACAAATCCTTCTAGCAACGATCTCTGTACCGTCAGCCCCTCTGTTCAGCCCTTTGTTGTTACTGATGACGGAAGCCCCCAAGATCCTCCGACCTCATGAACCTGAGCATTTTTCTTTTTTTTTTTTTTTTTTTTTTCTTTTTTTTTTTTTTTTAAAGGGAGTGTAGACGATCTTTAATGCTTGACGCCCGCTTTTTTGGGCTTTTGTAAAGACTGTTTATGTTAATCTTAATATTCTGCCTTATGTTCAAAGCATGTTTCTTTCTATGTTAAAATCATGATGACGCCGTCGCTTCTAGGTGACGGCATTGTTTTAATTATTTCGTGCCACAAAGAAAATAACGTCAGCCTGTTTACTGTCTTTAAAAAATTTATGCTCATCAATCTTTTGACGGCGTCGGTTATTACAGCCCCATCTGACTCGGACTTTTAGCTGCTCTATCAAACCGTCAGCTTCATGAGCAACGGCATTGACTAATGTTTGCCATGTATCCGTCGTGTTTTTATTATAAGTCAATCATGTCCGCGATGAGCTCGTCAGCTTAAGGGTGATTTTTTTTTTTTTTTTAAATTCAATTTTTGAACTAATGACGGCGTCAGCTTCTTTTCCAGGAAAACTTAGAACCGTCAGTTTCATGAGCGACGTCGTTGGACAACTTAACTGTGTGCCTGTTAGTGTCCTAACGGCGTCAGCTTCTATCTCAGCTAACCTTGCTCGATGTATTCATTTGAGCATAACACCGTTACTTTGAACATAACACCGTCACCTTACTATGTCCTGGCAAGGTGACGAGCCTAAGGGGGGAACATATCAGCATTTTATTGCCCATGTACATCTTATGTACTTAGTGGTGAAGCCCCGTACCTAGTAATGAGGTCGTCCACTTAGAAGTAGGCCGTCCACTTTGTGGACCTGGAAGCAGGTTGTCCACTTTGCGGATTCATTAGCAGGTCGTCCACTTTGTGGACTTATAAGTAGGCCGTCCACTTTATGGACTTATAAGTAAGCCGTCCACTGTGTGGATTTAGAGGTAGGCCGTCCACTTTGTGGACTCATAAGTAAGCCGTCCACTTTGTGGACTTAGAAGTAGGCCGTCCACTTTGTGGACTTATAAGTAAGCCGTCCACTTTGTGGACTTAGAAGTAGGCCGTCCACTTTGTGGATTTATAAGTAAGCCGTCCACTTTGTGGACTTGGCCATTAGATTGTCCAACTTGTGGACTTATTTGTAGAGAACCTGCTGTTTTCTTCATGACATAAAAAATTTACTAGTCGTTTCTGAATGAGCCTCCCCTTATTATGATAAATGCATAAGTAAAATTTTTGTTCAAAGATAGGAAAGATAAACTTTCAGCCCTTTGGACTTAAAATATACTGTAGACAGGAATAAGCTAAGACAAATAATTAAGGATCATAAACTGGTGATGAGGAGTAACGTTCTGCTCGCTATCTTCTACTGGTAGTACTTTCTGAGATGTTCGCGTTCCATGGGTGTCGTAGTTTCTGCCCGTCAAGAGTCTCTAGGTGATAGGCGCCCTTTCTTAGCCATGATACAATCTTGTAGGGTCCTTCCCAGTTCGGGCCGAGCTTTCCTTGTGCGGGTCCCTTGCTGCGCCCATTACCTTCCTTAAAACAAGATCTCCGACTTTGAAGTTTCGGTGCTTGACTCGGGAGTTGTAGTGCTTGCTTACGAGGTCCTGGTATCGTGCGAGTCTCTGTTCAGCCGCCGCCCTTACTTCGTCAATCAGATCCAGTTGTAAACGAAGTTCTTAATCATTTCTTCCCTCGTCGTGATTGTCCACCCTATAACTTGTGAGTCCTATCTCGGCTGGAATGACCGCTTCACTTCCGTATGTCAGCTGGAAAGGGGTTCTCCTGTGGGGGTTCGTACTGTCGTTCTGTATGCCCATAACACACTGGGTAGCATCTCAGGCCATATGCCCTTTGCCCCCTCGAGCCGAGTCTTGATGATTCGAAGCAAGGATCGGTTGGTGACCTCCACTTGTCCGTTTGCCTGGGGGTGGGCTGGAGAGGAATAATGGTTCTTGATCCCTAACTCTGAACAGAAGGTTCGGAAGGAGTCGTTGTCGAATTGTTTACCGTTGTCCGAAATTAAGACTCTTGGAATTTCGTACCTACAAACAATGTTTCTCCATACAAAACCCCTTATATTCTTTTCAGTGATTGTGGCTAGGGCTTCAGCTTCGACCCATTTGGTGAAGTAATCGATGCCGACGACGAGGAACTTCAGCTGTCTTGCTGCCACCGGGAATGGTCCCATGATATCCAGCCCCCATTGGGCGAATGGCCATGGGGCCGTTATGGGGGTCAATTCTTTCGCCGGTTGCCGAACGATGTTGCTGAACCTTTGACACTTGTCGCAAGCTCTCACATAAACCTGGGCATCATTTTGCATTGTCGGCCAATAGTATCCGGCCCGAATCAGCTTTTGTACCAATGACCGTGGTCCAGAGTGGTTGCCGCATATCCCCTCGTGTACTTCTCTCATAACATAGTCTGCTTCTTTGGACCTACGCATCTTAGGTATGGTCGAGAAAAGCCCCTTTTGTAGAGGACATCCTTTATCAAGACAAACCGTGCAGACCGGGCCTTCAGCTTCCTGGCAGCCTCCTTCTCATCAGGCAACGTGCCATTTTTTAGGTAGGAGATCAAGGGTGCGGTCCAATTGTTTCCGGAATCAATTCCTGTATGCTGACAACATCAATTAGCGGTGAGTACTGAGTAAAAGAGAGTACCTTGTCAATGGTGGTCATAGGCTCCGCAGATGCGGCCTTGGAAAGTCGGTCGGCGTGTTCGTTCTCTCCCCTTGGAATTTGGACTATTTTGGCTAGCAGCCCGTCCATTCTCTTTTTCGCTTGCTCCCAGTACTTCTTCATTCTTTCACCCTTGCATTCGTACTCGCCGTTTATCTGGCTTGTGACGACCTGGGAGTCGCAATGAACAGCCACGTTCGTGGCCCCTACAGCTCGAGCGAGGTCCAAACCCGCTATCAGGGCTTCGTACTCAGCTTCATTGTTGGTTGTAGGAAAACCAAGGCGAATCATACATTTGAGCTCGTCGCCTTCCGGAGAGTTAAGCACAACCCCTACCCCGCCAGCCTTCTTGTTGGATGACCCGTCAGTGAAAATACTCCATTGGGGATTCTTTTCCTCTTCGCCTTCCGCGCTGGTGAACTCCGCAATGAAGTCGGCCACCGCTTGCCCCTTGATGGCGACGCGGGGCGATATTGTATATCAAATTCGCTTAGTTCCACTGACCACAACGCCATTCGTCCGGCAGCCGAAGGGCTGCCCACTACTCGCCGCAAAGGTTTGTCAGTCAAGACGATTATTGTATGGGCTTGAAAATATGGCTTGAGCTTACGGGCCGCTGTAACCAAAGCGAAGGCAAGTTTCTCTATGGGGGGATATCTCTCTTCTGCACCGTGCAACGCCTTGCTTGCGTAGTACACGGGCCGTTGGACCTTATCGTCTTCTCTATTAAGGCCGCACTGACAGCTACTGGGGAAACGGCCAGATAGAGGAACAGTTCTTCTCCAGGTTGCGAGGGGCTTAGCAATGGCGGCGAAGAGAGGTAGGCCTTTAGATCTTCGAACGCTTGTTGGCACTCGGCCGTCCATTCAAAGGATTTTTTTAATGTTCGGAAAAAAGGTAGGCATCTATCCGCAGCCTTCGACACAAATCTACTAAGCGCGGCGACCCTACCATTGAGGCTTTGGACTTCCTTAATATTTTTAGGAGGGGCCATCCCTATAATGGCCTGAATCTTGTCTGGGTTGGCCTCGATCCCTCTTTGGGATATCATGTACCCCAAGAACTTTCCTGCCGTCACTCCAAAGGCACACTTGCTTGGGTTGAGCTTCATGTTGTAGGAGCGAAGAGTATCAAATGTTTCCTTAAGATCCTCCAGGTGAGCTTCTTCCCTTGGCTTTTGACCAGCATGTTGTCGACATACACCTGAACGTTCCTTCCAATTTGTCGTGCAAACATCTTGTTCATGAGCCTCTGATAGGTTGCGCCAGCGTTTTTCAGGCCGAATGGCATGACCTTGTAGCAAAAAAGGCCTTGGCTTGTCACGAACGAAGTCTTCTCTTGATCAGCCTCATCCATCGGATCTGGTTGTACCCGGAGAATGCATCCATGAAGCTTAGCAACTGATGTTTGGCCGTGGAATCCACCAGGACGTCGACTCGCGGGAGGGGGTAGCTATCTTTGGGGCACGCTTTGTTTAAGTCCGTGAAGTCGACGCACATCCTTCATTTCCCGTTGTTCTTTTTGACCATTACGACGTTTGCCAACCAATCGGGGTAATACACTTCCCTGATAAATCCCGCTTCTTGCAGTTTGTGGACTTCTTCTGCTATTGCTTGGTCTCTTTCTTGGGCAAAGGTTCTTTTCTTCTGTCGGACAGGTGGAAAAGATGGCGACACATTCAACCTGTGCACCATGACCGACGGGTCAATTCCCGGCATGTCTTCGTGGCCCCATGCGAATACGTCTTTGTTTTCTTTCAAGAAAGTTGCGAGTTTTTGACGTACCGCGGGGTCGGCCAGGGTTCCGACTTTTGTTGTTCGCTCCGAGTGGGCTTCGTCGAGAAGTACGTCTTCGAGCCTCTCGACAGGCTCTGTCACCACCCGACGCTCCTCTATGTTCATGGCTGGGATGGACTGTCCATCTCCATCATGGCCACGTAACATTCTCGTGCGGATACTTGGTTTCCTCTTAACTCTCCAATTCCATGATAGTAGGGAACTTTATCATCAAATGGTATGTCGAAGTTACGGCCTTCCACGAGTTGAGGGTTGGACGTCCTATGATGGCATTGTAAGCCGATGAGCAATCGACTACCAGGAATGTTACGTTCCGGGTGACCTGCTGTGGGTAGTCTCCGACGGTTACCGCTAAAGTGACAGTGCCAAGCGGATGTACCCTCACCCCTCCAAAGCCAACGAGTGGGGTGTCAACTGGAATCAGTCGCTCCCTTTCAATTCGCATTTGTTGGAAAGCGGGATAGTAGAGGATGTCTGCTGAGCTCCCGTTGTCTATGAGAACCCGGTGTATGTTGTAGTCCCCTGCCCGTATGGTGACAACCAAAGCGTCATCGTGGGGATGGTGAAGGCGCTGGGCGTCAGCTTCCGAGAATTCAATGGGGGGATTTCCAATCCGTGACCTTCCAAGCGCAGGACTTGCCGACTGGACGTTCTGGACCGTTCTGACGTATGTTTTTCGGGCTTTCTTGGAAGATCCGGCCCTCGTGGTGCCTCCTACAATCATCCTTATGTCTCCTACGGGCTGCTTGGGGCGATCGTTGTCTCGCCGAGGGGCTTGATTTTGTGGCGGGTCCGCCCTCTCTTTGTTGACGAACCTCTGCAACCGCCCTCGCCTGATGAGAGCTTCTATTTGCTGTTTCAGGTCGTAGCAATCGGTGATGTCATGGCCGTGGTCTTGATAAAATCGGCAGTATTTATCCCTTGGTCTCCTGTTGGGATCTCCGTTCAGTTTCCAAGGAAAGGCCAAAGTTTCCTCATCTTTAATCTGCATCAACACCTGGTCGAGGGCGCGTTCAGGGGAGTGAAGTTTGTGTACCTTCCTGTGGGCGGCTTGGGTCGTCGATCATCTCGTCCCTCTCTGTTTTCCCCTTTTTCGTCCGTTATCGGGTTTCGTATCTTCCTGTCTCTCCCTTTTTCTAGGTTATAGTCGTCTCTGGCCAGCAAGGCGTCCTCCGCGTTCATATACTTCGTCGCCCTGTAATATACATCGGACATAGTCTTTGGATCATTCTTGCATAGAGAGAACAAGAACTTACCCTCTCGTAGCCGTTCGTGAATGCTGCCACGAGTATCTTGTCATCTGCTTCGTCTATCGAGAGGGATTCCTTGTTGAAGCGGGCTATATAGGACCTTAATGTCTTGTCTTCTCGCTGCTTGATGCCCAGTATACACGCAATGGACCTCTTGCGTCGATGACTTCCAATAAAGTGTGACACGAACTGTGCGCCCAGTTCCTTAAAAGTGCCGATTGAGTTAGGCGTCAGCCTGGTGTACCAATCCCTCGCAGGCCCCTTCAAGGTGGTGAGAAAAGTCCTACACATGATTTCATCTGGTACACCCTGAAGGTGCATTAAGGTTCTAAAAGACTCCAGGTGGTCCAACGGGTCTTTGGATCCGTTGTAGTTTTCCACATGGGGCATGCGAAACTTTGGAGGAACGGGGCATGAATTCACCAACGCTGTGAAGGGCGAATCCGTTCTATGGACTAGGTCGTCCAGGTTGCTGGACACCCGTCCTCTAAGGGCGTTCATCATCATATCCATGCGTTCCCTCATCTCCTGCATCTCGGCTGTGATATGAGGTGGTAGGGAGTCCGAGGCAGATGGCGGATTTGTCTTCGGCCGCTCTAGCCTTGTTGGCGCGGTGCTACCTTCAGGCCTGACGGCATTCCTCCCTTCCGGGCTCGCTACTTCCTGGTCCTCCCCTGGCGCACTTTGATGCGCGGTTATCTGCCGTAGTTGCTCTTTTAAGTCATGATTCTGTTGGTAAGGCGCTCGACGGCAGCAGCCAGCGTCTGAACTTGCCTTTCTAGCGCTGTAGCATGCGGTTCATCGCCTTGGTTGTTGATTGTTGCCATCGATCGAGTGAGTACCATACAGCTTTTTGTCTCAGGAATAGAGCAAGGCTGAATGTCTTGTCCCCACAGACGGCGCCAACTGATGATGCCGAAGAAAATCACCAGTAAGCTGCGAGTACTCCCCCGACTTATGCAACACCTGCAAGGAGAAAGTAGGTGATCGACAAAGGGCACCGGTGTGGTGCCGGCCAAAGACCTCCGACGATCAAGTTAGAGTCTTTAAAACAACCCTAGAGTGCCAGAGTTGAGGTAATTGTGCGTACCTTTTGCCATGAGGGTTTCCGGGGTTTATATAGTGGTGTAGAGCGGAAATAAACGCCTTGGCGGGGAAATACTTTCCTTTTAGGAGAGCAATTCGCGGAACTTTGCATATCGTATAGAACTCTTTTCCTTATAGGGATCTTTTAGACCAAAGTTGACCGTGTAGCGTAAGAACTTTCCCCATGCTCACATAGAGGTCAAGGTAGGCTAAAAATGAAGGTTGGACTACTATTTCAGATCTCACTTCCCAAGGCCGTCAGCCCACACTGTCGTCAGCTTACACTGTCGTCAGCTTATGTATGTCTCCACAAAGAACGTCAGCCAAGGACCCTTTCAGCCAAGGTCGTCATCCATGACTCGTCAACGTGATCCGTCAGCTTAACATGCTACGTAAGGGGTATGACTATGAATGCCAAAAAGGCGGTGTCCTAATGAGACTGGCTGACGGGTTGCGTGTTCCCGTCAGCATTCTTAAAAGCGTCACTATCAATTAGGAAGCTGAGAAAGGATCAGCGTGGTTGGTTTTCACTTTCAACTGGGTTTGTAAGGGGGAAGTCTACCCACTGGCTCTCGAGTTGGACATGTGGGCTCTACGTATGGGCTTTGAGGGGTTTCTGAGCCCAACTGCTTTGCCTTTTATGTTAAGGTAGATGCTTAAGATAGGACTGGTATTTAGAAGATATTTAGTATTGTTGGTTAAATAATAGTTTTTAGTGTTTAAATAATATTACGCATATTTTTATATACTTCCATCCATATGTATTTCTACAAAATAACAACAACGTTACTAGAAATCTTTTTTTTCCAAATGGCCCTTAATGTTTCTATCATATCATTCTTTTGTAATTTTCTTGTTTTTGTTCAATAATTTTTTTCAATTTAAAAAAAAAGAAAAAGAAAAAGAAGAAATCATAGATGAGAGGGCAAACAGCCTATCTCCTAAGTTTGGGTTGGTAAACCCATTTGAATGATATTTTGCCTCCAATAAATAGGGCATCACAAAAGATGTTGGTTAAATCCCATATGAACTTTTATCCTATATATAAAAAAAAAAATCTTACATGGTAGGAGTGGTATTTTTAATTAAATGAAAAAAATGGTGCTACACAATAAGTCTAGGGACAATTTTTTCCATAATTTTTTAAAAAATGATAGGTCAATATAAAAATAATTGTTCACAACTCATGATAGATTACTTTAATAAATTGTGGAAATAATTGTGACAAACTTTGGGTCTGTTTGGGATCTGCTTATTTAATTGAAACTGAAAACTTTTTTACTGAGAGTACTGTAAATAAAAGTAAAAGTTAGTTGAAATAGTACAGTAGGATCCATAAATAGTATAAAAAAATGTAGTGAGATCCATAAATAGTAGTAAAATAAGCTGAATAGTAAAATAAAGGCATAAATGTACTTTTAGTCATTACATTTTGGCGTTTTTCCATTTTAGTCCCTACATTTTAATTTTACCACTTTTTGTCCCTAATTCAATAATGCGTTCCATTTTGGTTATTTTCGTCAGTCAACTGATGGAAATAGCTAAGGTGGCTACCAGAAGAATTAAAATATTACAAAAAATGTCACATCATCCATGACACATCAGCATATAAATTTAAACAATTAATTTATTAATTTTAACTAAATAATAAAAATAAAAACAGAATTATCAATGATCTTATTGCTCAAATTCACAAATAAGATCATTGATATCAAATTTCAAAGAACACAAAACAAACCCAGAACCAACCAATAACCAAACACAAACTCAAATTTAATAACACAAAGAATACAAAAACAAACAAAAAAGAAGAATTCAAAATCCCAAAATGATCTATCAATGATCTTATTGCTCAAGGGTTTCTGGGTTTGGGAGAATTTGATATCAATGATCTCATTGCTCAACACAAACCCAGCTCAACCACAAACCCAACTCAAACACAAACCATATCCTCCAATAAGGCAAGAAGAACCTACTCCGCCTCCCTATATAAACTCTCCCAAACCCACCAACCTCTTCGTCACATTTTTTTCATTGCAAGCTTTTTCACATTCCGAATCTCTCTCTAGAATTTTCACTCTCTCTCAAAAATCAATGGCACCCACAAAGGCAGAGAAGAAGCCACTGGAGAAGAAGCCAGTGGCGACAAAGAAAGCTCTTGCGAAGGCCGAGAAGAAGATCATGAACAGCTTCATCTACGATATCTTCGAGAAGCTCGCCTAGGAGTCATTGTGATTGGCTTGGTACATCTTCATCATCGCGAGGAAGAGATGAGGTTTCTGAAGTCTTCGATCTACAAGCTAAAAGCATCTTGAACGGTGCTAAGATGAGGTTTCTCTCTTTTCAAGATCGGCTTTGGGTGGGTGGGCTTCAGATCGATGTGGGGTCGTTGGGGTTGTGGGTGGTTGTGGGTAGGCGTGGGTTCGTGGGGGCAGGGCTAGCCATAGGTGGGTGGTTTTGCATGCTGTGAGATCGTAGACCGCCGTGGGTGGTTTTGCACACTGTGGGGCCATGGGTAGCCATGGGTAGGTGGTTTTGCTCACCATGGGCGTGGGTAGTTGTGGGGTTGTGGGTTTTGCTCGTTGTGGGTCTTGTGTGTGTTGTGGGTTGGTGTTGGTGTTGGTGGATTGTTGTTGTTGTTGGTGGATGTGGGGTTTTTGTTGTGGGTTGCTGTTGCTGTTGTTGGTTGCAGGTGATGGGTATTTGGCTGTGATTTGTTCTATGGGCTTGAATTTGGTTGGGTTTGGTTTTTGACTTTCAGTTTGGTGTTGCTGGATTTTTTCTTCTTGTTTTCATTGATGTCCTAGTGATCTATGTTTGAGTTATTGGGTTGCTGGGTTTGTGTTCTTGTGATGGATTGATTTTTTGGTTATTTGGTTTGATTTGGGAAGAACAGTTTGAAGAACATGAAGAACAATCTTAATTAATGTGAATTTTAGTTTTTAATTCTGCTTTTATTTTTATTATTTAGTTAAAATTAATAAATTAATTTTTTTAATTTATATGATGATGTGTCATAGATAATGTGGCATTTTTTATAATATTTTAATTCTTTCGGTAGCCACCTCAGCTATTTCCGTCTGTTGACTGACAGAAATGACCAAAATAAAACACGATCATTGAATTAGGGATTAAAAGTGATAAAATTAAAATGTAAGGACTAAAATAAAAAAATACCAAAATGTAAGAATTAAAAGTACATTTACGCCTAAAATAAATATATTTTTTAATTGGAGCCAATCACACACTTTGTGCCACTGATTATCGATAATTTGATATAAAAGTTAAAACGCCTCAAATAATATTCTTGCAGGTTTTGTGTTTTTAATGAAATTGTAGTAGTAGTAGCAGCAGCAGCTGGTAGACTGCAAAAAGACTAGTACATAGCCCAACGTTTATTTTGTTTTTTTAAAAAAGTCTTAGCACCGTAGAATAGTTACTACAATGTCACGCTAACACGTGTGTAAAACCAAAAGCCAACTAAATTGGGCCTTCTGGTTGAGAACCAACGAATCCCACATCGTTTAGTTACACGAAGCTATCTATGTTTATAAGCAAGAGCGAGAGTACAAGGCTTGTCCCTTCGGGGACATCCGATAAAATTGGAACGATACAGAGAAGATTAGCATGGCCCCTGCGCAAGGATGACACGCATAAATCGAGAAATGGTCCAAATATTTTTCTTTCCCCAAAATTTCCCAAACCCTTGTGTGAATTCTTCCATGGCTTCCACTGTCTTCTTCGTTCTGGTAAGCTGAAATTTTTAGCTCACACTTCTTTTGGATTCTCGTTATGTCATTTTGTAGGGTTTCTTTTGGACAATTATTGAAACCCTTCTGAAATTTGATCCAGATTTTAACATTCTGAAATTGGGTTTGATATTTTTGGAAAATTTAAATTTTGAGTCTTCATAGTTTTCATACTTTAATATTAAAGCTTTTTATTTTTATTATTTTTTTGAACTGTTGAAGCTTGTGAGGCATTCCAAATTTTGGATTTGCAATAGTTTTTTGTGGTTGGCTTGGATATTAGCACAATGATATATATTCCAGAATTTGATTGAATTACATTTGCTGAGTTAGAGCTTCTTTTGATTATTTTAGTGATGTTTGTAGCACAAAGAAGTTGCACAGGGATTGCTGCTAGGACCTCTATCAGCATCATGTGGGACCTGTGAATTGCTCTTAGACTAGAATAGAACTTCATCAGGTGAGTTTCAATCATTTTGAAACTGTAATCTCCTTTTTATGAAGTTTGATTGTACAAAAGCACACAATTCTTTTCATTTAAAATAGGGGTTGAAGGGGATAAAAATAATAGAAAGGTATTCCAAACGATTGGACGGATGTGAGGGAGACGGATTGACACCATCGGCAACACTAATATGACGGGTGAAGTTATTGTGTATCCGTCAGATATATGTTGATATCAGATTCCGGTTTTTACGTTGGTCGATATGTTTTGGTTGGGTTTTCTCTTTATCCCCACGTAAACGTGCGTGCTTGAACTTCTTGGGGCACACGTTTGGTAAGAATCCTATATGGAAAGAAACTTGAGAAAGAAGTTGTATCCTAAAGGAAAGGTGATTCTACTCAATATAAATACCCCGGAAACCCTAGATACGAAGGTACGCATCATATTCTTTACTCTGGCACTCTAGGGTAAAAAAGACTCGAGATTCTAACTTGACCTTCGGAGGGTATTCGGCCGACACCACACCAGTGCTCTCTTGAGGTCTACTGTTTTCTTTTTGCAGGAACCATTACAAGAAGGTGCTTGCAACTCACTGGTGATATTTCCGGCATCATCAGTTGGCGCCGTCTGTGGGAACACGATCGAATTTAATCTCGCTCTACCCCTGAGACAAAGAGTTGCATGGCACTTACAAGATCGATGGCTACGAATAACAATCAAGTCGACGAACCGCGAAACACCGCTCTGGAGAGGCAGGGCCAAACGCTTGCCGCGGCAGTCGAGCGCCTCACAAAACAGAATCACGATTTGGAAGAGCAGTTGCGGCAGGTAACCGCACACCAGAGCGCACCACAGGAAGATCAGGAGGGCGCTAGCCCTGAAGGAAGGAACGCGGAAAGACCCGAGGGCAGCAATGCCCCGACTAGACCCGAGCGACAAGATACCAATCAACCACTCGCCCTAGATGCTGTGCCGACTCACATAGCTACCGAAATGCAGGAGATGAGGGAACGAATGGATGCGATGATGAACGCCCTCAAAGGACGAGTTTCCAGCAACTTGGACGACCTCGTCCAAAGGACGGATTCACCTTTTACAGCATTGGTGAACTCATGCCCCTTCCAGCGAAATTTCGCATGCCCCATGTGGAAAATTATGACGGATCCAAGGACCCGTTGGATCACCTGGAGTCTTTTAGAACCTTAATGCATCTTCAGGGTGTACCGGACGAAATCATGTGCAGGGCTTTCCTCACCACCTTGAAAGGGCCTGCAAGGGATTGGTACAGTAGGCTAACGCCCAATTCCATTGGTACTTTTAAGGAATTAGGCGCGCAATTCGTATCGCACTTCATTGGAAGTCATCGGCACAAGAGGTCTATTACATGTATACTGGGTATAAAGCAGCGAGAGGATGAGACATTGAGGTCTTATATAGCCCGTTTCAACAGAGAATCACTCTCGATAGACGAGGCAGACGACAAAATACTTGTGGCAGCGTTCACAAACGGACTACGGGAAGGTAAGTTCTTGTTCTCCCTATGCAAAAAAAACGACCCAAAAACGATGTCCGATGTCTATTACAGGGCGACCAAGTATATGAACGCGGAGGATGCTCTGGGGCCAGGGACGATTATAAACAAAGAAGAGAGAAAGACAGGAGGGGATGTGAAATCAGACAACGGACGAAAAATGGGTAGAACTAGAGATCGACGAGAAGAACGGAAACCCAAGCCACCTTCAGGGAAGTTTACGAGCTTCACCCCCCTCACAGCCCCAATTGACCAAGTGCTGATGCAGATCAAAGATGAAGGAAGCTTGACATTCCCGGGCAAATTGAAGGGAGATCCGAACAAGAGACCAAGAGATAGGTATTGCCGTTTCCATCGCGACCACGGTCATGATACGGCGGACTGTTATGATTTAAAGCAACAAATCAAAGCACTTATAAGGCAGGGAAGGTTGCAGAGTTCGTAAGGAAGGAAAGAGCTGATCAACCCCAAGAGCAGAACCCAAGAAGGGGGAAAACGAGCGTCCAGGCCACCGGTGGCAGATATACGGATGATAATAGGGGGCAATACAAGGGCAGGATCGTCCAAAAAAGCCAGAAAGACCAACTTACGGACGATACATAATGTCCAATCGACGGGACCTTCAGTGGAAAGAATACGATGGAACGACTCCAGCTTCGATTTTTTTGAAGACGAAGCTCGGCGACTTCATCACCCTCATGACGATGCAATAGTGGTTAGTATACAGGTCGGAGACTTCAAAGTCCATCGGGTCCTGGTGGATAATGGGAGCTCAGCGGATATCCTTTATTACCCGCATTCCAACAGATGGGGATCGCAAAAGAACGACTGGTCCCGGCATGCACGCCCTCGTTGGCTTCGGGGGGACACGGGTCCAACCTTTGGGATCCGTGACACTGTCGGTGACGGTAGGAGATTATCCGAGGCAAATAACCAAGGACGTATCATTCCTTGTGGTGATTGCCTCCGCTTATAATGCCATACTCGGACGACCAACCATCAACGCATGGAAGGCCGTCACTTCCACTTACCATCTGATGGTCAAGTTCCATACTGGACATGGAGTTGGAGAACTGCGCGGAAATCAGGTGGCCGCACGAGAATGCTATGTGGCCATGATGGAGATGGATGACCATATGCAAGTAATGAACGTTGAAGAACAGAGAGCAGCGGCAGAAACCGTGGAGGAATTGGAAGAGGTGCTATTGGACGAGTTACGAGCCACGAACCACCAGGATAGGAACTTCGGTCGACCAAACAGTACGACACGCTACTGCTTTTCCTCAGAGACAACCAAGACGTATTTGCGTGGAGCCATGAAGACATGCCCGGGATAGATCCGTCAGTTATAGTCCATAAATTGAACGTGTCGCCTTCGTTCTCTCCAGTTCGACAAAAGAAGCGCGTGTGTTTGCCTCGGAAAGGGATCGTGCCGCAGCCGAGGAAGTTCAAAAGTTAATGGAAGCAAACTTCATACGAGAGGTGTACTACCCAGACTGGCTGGCAAATGTGTGGTGATGGTCAAAAAGTCAAATGGGAAGTGGAGGATGTGCGTCGACTTCACGGATCTGAACAGGGCGTGCCCCAAAGACAGTTACCCACTCCCACGCATTGACGCCTTAGTGGATTCTACCGCGAAACATGAGTTGCTAAGCTTCATGGACGCCTTCTCGGGGTACAACCAAATTAAGATGGAGGAGACAGATCAAGAGAAGACATCATTTGTGACGAGTCAAGGGCTTTTTTGCTACAAGGTAATGCCATTCGGGCTCAAAAATGCAGGAGCCACATATCAACGATTAATGAATAAAATGTTCGAGCATCAGATTGGTCGGAACGTCCAAGTCTACGTAGACGACATGTTAGTAAAAAGCGTAAAGGTGGCGGATCATCTGACGGACCTCCAGGAAACTTTCGACACACTTCAAACGTATAAAATGAAGCTGAACCCAAGCAAGTGCGCATTCGGAGTGACTGCTGGAAAGTTCCTAGGGTTCATGGTGTCCCAGCGTGGCATTGAGGTCAACCCCGAGAAAGTGAAAGCCATTATGGACCTGTCTCCTCCAAGGACGGTGAAGGAAGTGCAAAGTTTGACGGGAAAGATAGCAGCTTTGAACAGGTTGTATCAAGAGCAACGGACAAATGTCTGCCTTTCTTCAAAACACTAAGAAGATCCTTTGAATGGACGGGTGAATGCCAAAAGGCCTTTGAGAATTAAAAACATATCTTTCGCCCCACCGCTGCTGAGTCCGTCCTTGCCAGGGGAGGAGTTGTACCTCTACCTTGCTGTCTCGTCTGCAGCCGTAAGTGCAGCTCTCGTCAGGGAGGAAGGAAAGATACAGAGGCCCGTGTACTTCGTAAGCAGGGCACTAAGAGGTGCAGAGGAGAGGTATCCACGGATGGAGAAGCTTGCCTTCGCTCTGATAACCGCAGCACGAAAACTGAAGCCTTACTTTCAGGCACACGCCATCATAGTCCTCACGGATCAGCTCCTGCGAAGAAGAGCAATGGCAAATCCGGAAGCTCCGGACGGATGGCCTTATGGGCAATAGAGTTGAGTGAGTACGATGTCCGTTACCAGCCACGAACCGCAAGTGAAAGGACAAATATTGGCGGACTTCATTGCAGAGTTCACCATTCCCGAGGAGCAGGGGGCAGAAGAAGAGCCCACGTGGAGAATTCATATTGACGGGTCCTCCAATAAGCAGGCAGGAGGAGTCGGAGTGGTAATCCACAGCCCAGAAGGGGACAAGATCGAATGTATGATCCGTCTGGAATTCCCGACAACAAATAACGAAGCTGAGTATGAAGCCCTAGTGGCGGGATTGGAATTTGCGGTAGCGGCCGGGGCTAGGAAGGTAATGGTTTACACCGACTCCAAGATTGTGGCTAGTCAAGTTGACGGAAGCTACGACTGTAAGAATGAACGAATGAGAAGGTACCTGGGAGAAGTGAAGGCTCGAGCAACAGACCTCAGATTCGAGATAACTCAGATCCCGAGAGAAGAGAACCAAGACGCGGATCGACTTGCGAAGGCTGCTTCAGCCGATCCTATGGCCGTCCTAGAGCAGGTATTGTCCTTCGTCCAATATTCGTCGATATTAGATAATATTCAGGTGCAGGAATTGACCCTTGAAGACGAATGGATGGCCCCGATTGCGGCGTATCTCAAAGACGGAAGCTACCAGATGGAAAGCCTGAAGCAAGGAAGTTGAAGGTTAGGGCTGCGCGATTCATATTGATCAAAGGCGTCCTTTACAAGAGAGGGTTCTCCCGACCATATCTAAGGTGCCTGGGCCATGACGAAGCAGACTACGTAATGAGAGAAGTTCATGAAGGGATCTGTGGAAACCACTCAGGGTCAAGGTCTCTGGTGCACAAGCTACTCCGGGCAGGATATTACTGGCCGACAATGCAGAAGGATGCCCATATGTACGTGAGAGCCTGCGATAAGTGTCAGCGATTCGGCAATCTTGTAAGGCAGCCAACGGAGGAACTCACACCAATGACGGCCCCATGGCCGTTCGCACAATGGGGGTTGGACATCATGGGTCCGTTTCCGATAGCGGCCAGACAATTGAAGTTCTTGGTAGTTGGGATCGATTATTTCACCAAGTGGGTGGAAGCAGAAGCTCTTGCTACCATCACGGAGAGAAATATTCGCAACTTTGTATGGCGAAATATTGTTTGCAGGTATGGGATACCAAGAGTGCTTGTGTCGGATAACGGGAAGCAATTCGACAACGATTCGTTCCGAGACTTTTGTTCTCAGCTGGGATCAAGAATCACTACTCGTCGCCCGCTCATCCACAGGCCAACGGACAAGTTGAAGTCACGAACCGGTCCTTGTTGAAGATCATCAAGACCCGGCTCGAGGGGGCAAAGGGCATATGGCCGGAAGAACTACCAAGCGTCCTATGGGCTACAGAACGACGGCAAGAACGCCAACAGGAGAGACACCGTTTCGATTGGCGTTTGGAACAGAAGCCCTCATACCGGCAGAAGTGGGGTTGACGAGCTACCGTGTGGAAAGTCATGACGAGAGCAAGAATGATGAGGCGTTGCGTCTAGAGCTTGACCTTTTAGACGAAGTCAGAGCAACAGCGTCTCAAAGACTGGCACGGTACCAGGATACGATGGCAAAGCACTACAACTCAAAGGTTCGGCACCGGGACTTCATGGTTGGGGATCTAGTGTTACGAAGAGTGCTCGGCGCGACGAAGGATGCATCATTGGGAAAGCTGGGTCCTAACTGGGAAGGCCCGTACAGAATTATCTCATTTCACAGGAAAGGAACGTACTATTTGGAGACAATGGACGGAAAGAAATTAGGCCATCCCTGGAACACGGAGCACCTGAAGAAGTACTATCAATAGTGCTGTTACAATACATGCTGCCTTATTTTTTCAATTTGATTGATAGACAATAGCTTTTGCTTTTGAAAACTTACTTTTTCTCCTTTTAGAGCATAGTTTCTACTCCATTTACAATTGATTAGGTTGAACTTTATGAGAAGAATTTTAAATGCATTTTGTCGGAGGAATTTTTTGCATGTTGACGGATCACCTAAAGGGTGAGAATACTACAAGTCCACAAATTGGACGGATGACCCAAAGGGTGAAAAGTCTACAAGTCCACCAAGTGGACGGATCACCCAAAGGGTGAAAAGTCTACAAGTCCACCAAGTGGACGGATCACCCAAAGGGTGAAAAGTCTACAAGTCCACCAAGTGGACGGATCACCCAAAGGGTGAAAAAGTCTACAAGTCCATCAAATGGACGGATCAACCAAAGGGTGAAAAGTCTAGAAGTCCACCGAGCAGACGGATCACGCAAGGGTAAACGTCTACTAGTCCACCAAGTGGACGGAACACAAAGTCCACCAAAGGGCGAAAATCTACGACCACAAAGTGGACGGATCACCTAAGGGTGACAAACCTATAAGTCCGCCAAGTGGACGGACCACCCAAAGAACGCCTAATTCACACAAAGGACGGATGGCAAAAATATATTCACGATATAAAAGGAATGTCTAAATATACGACGGATAGTAACAACGCAACCGGCAATAAAAGTTTTGATTACAAAAGGACGGTTAAACAGAGTTCCTTTACAAATTCAAAAACAAAAAAAATTTTGTTACAAAATACTTCAAAATCATCCTAATCATTCTTCGGAGAAGAGTTCCCGTCCACTGGACCGTCAGTTGGCTGGTTAGGAGGATAAGCTTCACCTTCGTCGGCTGGAGCATTGACGGCACACACCTCGTCCGTGCTTTCGGAGCGGACGGATTGGGCGAGAGTTTGGCCTTGAGCATCTATGTTTACGTGAGACACGTCCAGGTCAGGGTACGAGGACTTCACTGACGGAGAGCGTCATCGAACCCGTCCGCAAAGGAGTTTCCCAACTCTGCAATCAGTAGATCAGAATCACGGTACTCCTGGACGGCTAATTCCTTTGCATTGTCAAGCTTGGACATTGCTTCCGTCAGTTGTCTCTCCTTGTCCTTTAAGAGCTCGCGCAGGTGTCCGTTCTCTTTTTCCACTTCGCCTCTGACTTGCTCCGAGCACTTGAGCTTTCTGTCTACATTGATCTTATAAGTCTTCAGCTCGTGAAGCTCATCCTCCATCGTCTTGTTTTTCTGCCTCAGACGGTTCATTGATGTCTCATGATTGAGACAACGGCCAAAAAGCCCCTTCATCATCACCATGGCCTGAAAGTGAAACAAGGTCATGAAAATGACGGATATAAAGTAACTTAGAATAAATATTAGACGGATTGAAAAATTACCTGGCCAAGGGTGAAAAGGCCCGTCTCGCCCATTGCCTCCGTTGAATGATTGCCGAGATCTGCATAGTCGTCAGCTGTCAACATGGACGACATTTTTTCAAGGCAATAGCTGGAATCCTCCCGGAAAAGGACGGGTGGTTTCTCTCCTGAAGGCGCCGGACCCCTTAGGGCCTTTGCCTTTCCCGTGCTTGATGGGCGTCTTCTCAGCTTGCAAGGCCACGACGGGGTCGATGGTGGTCTTTTGCTTCTTCTGAGGACGATCCGTCTTTTCTTGTGATGTTCGCTTTGGCGGTGCCGGCGGGATCGTCCCTTCGTCTGACCCCCGTCCTGTTTTTTCTTTGCTGCTTGTTGCTTGATGAGGTTTCTCCTCTTGGCGGCGTCCATTTCTGCAAGATCACAGACGATTCAGAAAACAAAGTTAAAAAAAAAAAAAAAAAAAGGAGAGGAAAAGACGGACATGTTTTTTTAACAAACTTACGTTTTCGAATTCTATTATCGTATCGACGGGCAGCAGATGACGGTTCTGGTCCGTCGCAATACCAG
This sequence comes from Castanea mollissima, assembly GCA_014183005.1. NCBI lineage: Eukaryota > Viridiplantae > Streptophyta > Magnoliopsida > Fagales > Fagaceae > Castanea > Castanea mollissima. Next base: position 42,077,231 of record JACAVU010000004.1, read on the forward strand.
AACAAAGTCGAGGGTGACGAGTTGAGCCCAGGTTCTCTCCTGCTGAGTTTTTATTAAAAATTTTTTCAAGGAAACTCCACTGCTCCAAGTTAACCTGGGGACGGTCTCGAGCTAAAACAAGGGACGGGTTGACATGAAGACAATAACTTCAAGATTGAATGAAAATGCAAAGGGTTCACATACCCGACGGAGGCATTATGCCCCATGTTGTGTCGACGGGCATGTTGGTTAGATCTCCTGGACGGCACATCCACTCGTCCCCTTCCAGGAAGAAATAACGACTCTTCCAGTCTCTGTTCGAGTCCGGAGTATCACTGACGAGCCTATAGTGGGCTCCTAGCTGCAAAGCTATACATCCCTTTGGATTTGACGATCTCCGTTGGACTGGTAACAATGGAAAAAACTCTTCCATCGTCAACCTTCGAGCACCGTCTGACATCGCACCATACAAAACCTCAACCCCAATGAACACCCTCCAGGCGTTTGGGGAGATTTGGGTGACGGACAGACCAAGGTATTGGAGAAGTTGACGGTGGAGAGAGCTCAATGGAAATCTGAGCCCCGCCTTAGAGCTTGCTCAAATCCCAACACCGACTACTTTGTAGTAGCACTTCTCTGATTTTTCGGGAAGGCGTAGACGGATGTTATCTGGTATTTGATACTTGATCCTAAGTGTGTTGAGTTGAGAGTCCGTCATAGATGACCTAAAGTCATTTACCGTCCAAAGAGGCAGCATGACGAACTCTCTAAAGCCATCTGGGCCTGGCTGTTACTGATGGACGGGGGGATCCACACCGTCCAAGCTACTACTGGACGATTCTGAACTCTCCGTCTGAACCACCATCAAGTGAAGAGAGGTACTTGACGGATTCCCTTCTTCGCTTGAAGTGTCAGGATCCCTTGGACCTGACGAACACTTTTCATCGTAGCCCGCCCCCTCGCGGACAAACGACTGGTTACTCGACGCACTAGACATCACCTACATTTGTGACGGTATAACCTAAGACTCTGACGGATCTAAAGAAACCATATACATCTGAAACAATGAAATTAAAGGAAAGACGAAGATAAATTTAGATTACATACCGGTAGATAGACGGATCTGCTGGACAACTGGAAGTCACGACAGATCTGACGGTTGCGCTCTACTCTCCAACTTTTTGATAAGATGAGAAAATGAAGGGCGCGATGTCAGGGTTTTTATAGAACAAAAAGCGCGGGATACGAAACGACGCCTCGATTTTGGAAAATAGCCAATCCGCGGGCACACGTGTTCATCGTCAGAAGTCAGGCCACGTGTCGTCCTTAATGAGGTACTGGGACCGTCTCTTCCATGCGACTCTTTAGTCATTCCTTGAACCCGTCATATTTCATAAACGGATCCAAGGAATGAAGGGGGCAACTGAAGGGGATAAAAATAATAGAAAGGTATTCCAAACGATTGGACGGATGTGAGGAGACGGATTGACACCATCGGCAACACTAATATGACGGGTGAAGTTATTGTGTATCCGTCAGATATATGTTGATATCAGATTCCGGTTTTTACGTTGGTCGATATGTTTTGGTTGGGTTTCTCTTTATCCCCACGCAAACGTGCGCGCTTGGACTTCTTGGGGCACACGTTTGGTAAGAATCCTATATGGAAAGAAACTTGAGAAAGAAGTTGTATCCTAAAGAAAGGTGATTCTACTCAATATAAATACCCCGGAAACCCTAGATACGAAGGTACGCATCATATTCTTTACTCTGGCACTCTAGGGTAAAAAAGACTCGAGATTCTAACTTGACCTTCGGAGGGTATTCGGCCGACACCACACCGGTGCTCTCTTGAGGTCTACTGTTTTCTTTTTGCAGGAACCATTACAAGAAGGTGCTTGCAACTCACTGGTGATATTTCCGGCATCATCAGGGGTAAAAATGCAGTGTTACAATTCAAATTTTTTTTCAATTATTTGCTTAATCAAATCATGACCCCAATAGCAACTCCAATTTGCACCTTTGGCCTTAGTCCAGAGAAAGGGCAAATGGTGATAATATCAACAGCAGCCCGTAAAACGTATGATCAGTTCTTTGGTTCTCATTGAAGCTAACCAATTGATTTGAGTTACACTTGAGTCTGCCACGAATGTTATGAGCGATTACAGCCATTTACATAGCTTATCATTGTAAAATTCAAAATGGTCGTTGTTCCTCAGCTTGGATCCACACTCTGAAAATTTTCAAAATACAAGTCACTATGGTAGTGGTGGTCAGGATACCAGAGGTAGCATTTGAGAGGATGTCTCAATTACTGCTCTGCCTTCAGGAACCGAGTAGTGTTTGGAGTGTATGTATTTCACTGTCCCTATGACAGAACATTGCTACTGTGGAGATTGCATTGACTTGGGTCTTCATTTAGTAGAATCACTCATTGGAGTTTAACAAAATGCTGCCCCACCTGAAATCTGCAGGTTGCCTGCCATTGAATTTGCAAATTTATGTATTAAATGACCACTATTGTAATTTTAAAACTTTGGGAAAGGATCCCCTCCGATTCCCTTCAAATTTTAGATAGATGAGAGACATGGCATCTAAAAAATCCAATGGTCTTAAAAATCACACAAGATCAAATAAATGCCACTTGTCATAAATTGACTAAAAATTGGAAGGAATTAGAGGATACAGATGGGAGGGGATCTTTCCTCAGACTTTTGTTAGTTATCTAAACATTTGATTGGAATTTCTTGTTTGATGGTGTTTTTTATGCTTTAAATAGTCATTATAAGCTCCGGATGAATTTGGTAGCACTTGTAGTACGAGTGGTTTTAGTGTGTGAACTCCATTTGGACATAGATATAAGTTTACAGTTTAAAGTTCAAACCTAATCTATAGGCTAGAAGTTTGTTAGGTATGAGTGCTAGTCTTGACTATCACGCTTTAAGAATTTTTTTTGGATAAGTCATGCTTTAAGAATTTGCTTTAATTGATTGATTGTCTGGCCATGGCGGTCCAAACATTTTAAGATGCTGATGCAGAGTAACATTGACAAAGCTGAGGAAATCGATTGGGTAATTTTTGTCAACAACTTTAGAGGATAGAAAAGGAACTGAATAGATAGACGAGAATAATGTTCAGCTACACGATACTATGTGTTTAGTTTGATGAAAATTTTGAAATAGATTTTCTTGTCAGGTTCATGATGCTTACTATACTCATGAAACAAAAGGAGCCTCTCTATATGCTTTGAAATGGATAGAGTTCTTTTCATGGGAAAGATGTAGTAGTTAACACTTAAGAGATCTAAAGGTAAGTATAGTGTCACATCATTTTGAAATCAGTTTATCATTCCTTATTTGGTGGAATGAAACATTAAATTATAGAAATGCTATGTTTACAACATAGTTTTTACAACCTACCACTTAGGATTTGTTGTGAAAATGTTGTGTACATTTCCCTTTATATCATGTGGGGCTCATGTACACTCTCAGATTCACTAAATCAGAACCATGAAATGAGGCAAATAAAGAGGATCCTGATATGCTGATGAAGGTGTGGCGTGCCTAATTTCCTTAGGCTACTTAAGCTATTGGTTTTCTTTTAAGAGGAAGAAAACAATTATGACAGTTGCTCACTTATTGGACTGCTGAATGATTACATGAGGTCCTTGGTTTCCCATCCTTGGGCGACAATTCCGGAATTTTTGTGATTTTAGTGTTTTATTTATGTTTTATGTTTTATTTTTTGTTCTTCTTTGTTTTGGGTATTATTCTTTTAGTATTGATTCCTCATTGTGTTTTTATTTTTATTTTGTTGCCCTTTTTTCTTTTGCATAAACAGTGTGATTCCTCCATGTAATGAATAACTGTTAACAGTCCACATTAAATCCTAAAGAGTCAATAATTAGATACTTGCGTAGCTAATTGGTGGCCAATTTTTTTATTTATTTTTTTCTGATAAGAGAATTAATCTATCCAACATAGGCACACACATCAGTGTGTAATTAGTCTCTCTAGCTATGAGGTGTTGGGACCTGAAGCCATGTAGTGTGTACCAAACTGTGCCACTAAATGACCAACCAAGAAGAACCTAGTGACAAAAAAGGAGCTCGGTGATTTAATCTGGGCAAAAGGTTCCTCCGTTGTGTTCATTGTTGAGACATGGACGGGCGAAGCAAGGCTAAAAAAAATAAAACGGAATTTACAATTTGATCACATGTTCTTTGTACCTTGGATTCATAGAGGTGGGGGATTGGTTTTGTATTGGAAGGAAGCAATGAAGTTGACAGTAGAAACGTCCTCAAAAATCACATTGATAAAGCAAAGGAGTCAGATAAGGATTTTTCAAATATTGAGTTTGGTCTTGTACTAAGACAAGGTAATAGTTCAGCCCATAATATTGCTAGACATGTAAAACATTTTAGCGAGTTTACGGTGTAGATGAAAGATGTTCCTCCACACCTAGTTTCTGTAATTCAAGCCGATTTGGCTCTCTTTGAATAAGATTACAGTTTTGATTCTCAAAAAAAAAAAAAAAAAAAAAAATTGACCAACCAAGAATGGTATTGGATTTTTTCTTGAGAAAGAATGGACCGGTGATATTTGCGCTTGTATTAATGGAGGGGATTCAAAGCTGTTAATTTGTGAGGGAGAATTTGTAATTAGTAGTAAGCTTTTATTAAACTCAATTCGAATTTACTGGTGAAGTTTGAATAAAAGTAGAAGTTTAAAATGCTTACCTATAGATGACATATGAAGACGAATGGAATGGTAAAAACTGCCAGGTCCACTGAAAGAGAGAGAAGGAGCGGCTGTTTGACGTTTGATTGCATTATTGCTTTGCAGGCGGTTTTGTACATTGCTTTAATGTAAAGGAACGGGTGCTTTGTTTATATTAATTCTTTGTTTTTGGCTGTGGTTGTTGGTGTTTTTATACTCTCTTTGGTTTTACAGGAACAAAGTAGCTTAGTGAAGGCTGGTTGGTTTTCCCACAGGCCACAACTGTGGTAGAACATAGCAAAAGATGTTCTTTCAATCCCGTAGAAACCTCGAACGAAGAATTTATTTGGAGGGACCGAATTTATCCTCCCCTATACATTGGGTCACATTTTTAAAGGAAAGCATTCAGTACCTTATTTATTTATTTATTTTTAAAAAACCCTTAACATGCAATTATTTATTTATTAAATAATAGAAACAATGCAGTTAATCTAAAACATTTTTCTCTCTCAAAAAAAAAAAATCTATAACATTTTTTTTCTTTCTTCATAAATAAAAAAAAAAAACCTATAGCATTTGGTAATTATTATTTAGTGATTTATTTATTTATTTATTTGAAATAAACATAAATTATAGTCTTAGATATGTTTTCAAAAGTATTTTATTGTTGTTACTTAATTTATAACCTACAATAAACATAAATTATGTCCAAAGATATTTAAAATACACCCAAAAATATATATTATTAATTAATTAATTTTTGTACCCTAGACTTGTCTTGTCTTAGTTTTTCAAGAAATGCAGGACCCTCGTACTTGTACTCGTACTTGTGCAACTTTGCGTCTCAGCATTCTCAAAATTCACTTAATCTCTTATCCATTCCTTTTTGCATTTTCATTTTGTTAGTAAAAGAAAATTGTAAAATTTTATGTATTTGTGAATTTTTTTGTGTGATATCAATATATTCAAGTTTTCTTTTTATTAGATATTTATCATTTAAGTTTTTTAATGGCTACCCTAGAAAAAAAAAATCCCTAGAGTTGTTATTGCCTGGCTTTGGTTGGTTTTGAAAAGGGTAATATAAAAAGTGTCTGGGTTAATGGATGCTCTTAGGATATTTGTCTATGAACTATTTTAAAAAAGTTTTGATACTATTTAAATGAGAAATATAAAATGTTATCAAAAAAATTTGTTTCTTTTTTATTTTTACATAAAATGTTTCTAAAAAATATTTTCTAAACCAATGTCCTTAGGGTATTTATTAACTTGTTTCTCATAAAAATAGAGCATTTGTAAACTGTTAGTTTAATACATCTCATGAAATTTTCACAGAAAAAAATAAAATAAAAACTTTGTTATAGATAAACTAATCCTAATATTAATATATATGTAGATCTCCAACGGACTATGTTGGATTAAAGAATCGGGTGGCCTTTAGATGGTCATCATTTTGACAAATCTACTATTAAATTGCATTTTCTTATTATATCTTTTATATTTGCAAAATTTTAATAAATCAGAAATTATTAGTTATGTCACCATTCAAAGGTTTAAATTTCAAGTTTTTGTAGTATTAAATTATTCAAAATATATATATTTATGGATGAATAATAATTAACATATGATTTGAATGAAATTTGACATGCATTTTAAGAACATAAAAAATATGTAATTCAACGGTTAAATTTTCAAAATATGTAATTATGTTAAATTTTTAGCAAAAGTATAAATGATTTTTCTCCAAATTAGTTTGAAAAGAAATTTTGTCAAAAAAAAAAAAAAAAAAAAAACTAAGCAAGATATTTCACACATCAATATCATGTAATTTCTACATTTTTTTTAAAAAACTTTTATTCTCTTTTCTATTTTCCTTCCTAGCCTTTTGGTTGGATTAAAGTATTAGCATCAGCTCTTTTATGCCAAATGTCAATTTAACACATCAAAAATTTATTTTATTATTTTATTATACCACTTTACAATACATCTTTAAATTTTAACATTATTATACATTAAAATAATATAATCAACTCGTTAAAAAATCATTTAACCCAGAAACTCTCTCCTCTAAACCCAAAGATTCATTCAATGCCACCGTCACCCAACCAAAACACCAAATCCAGCCCAGCAAAAATAGCCACTGTGACGTGTCCCAAAAAAAAAGAAAGAAAAAGAAGCAAAACCACCTTCTTTGCTCAAAAATTCACCAACCAACCAAAATCACCAAAAAAAAAAAAAACTAACTAACTAGCTAACTAACTAACCAAAATTGTCATAAATCCACCAAACCCATAGCTCCACCCATAAAACCACTAAACCACTATTGTTGTTTTGAACTAACCACCCAAAGAACCTTTGACGTTGGCAAAGAGAGAGGGCAGTGTTGATCTGGGGAGGAGAGAGATGGATTCGAAAAGAGGAGAAGATGAAGTGGGAGACGAAGAGAGAAAAGAGAGTAGAGAGAGGGCAGTGGTGCCGATTTGAGGAGGAAAGAGAGGGCTAAGAAAAGAGAAGATGAAGAGGGAGAGGAGGAGAGAGAGGGCTGGGTATCTGAACTTCAAGAGAGAGAGGATGAATGAAAAATAAGGATAGAGAGGAGAGAGGTGTGGGAGGAGAGAGAGAAAAAGAAGAAGAAATAGAATGGCTACAGTGCCATTCTATTAAAAGCACTAGAGCAGGTGTATCAAATGCTAAAATTTTAGCATTTCATACCCCAAATACAAAAAAGCAAGGTTTGTGAAATGTCACAAATGTTAAACATTTTAGCACTTTTAGCAGAATTGCGATAGTGCAATTCTATTAATAGCACTAGCGTGTAATCCTATGCATACGAATGAATATACTTAAAAGATATATATTAAGATATATAGTATAATTCTCATATATCTATATATATAATAAAAATACTATTAATATATAGTCATTCTTATGTTTTGTTAACTCTTTAGAAAATCAAATAAAAATATTAGTAGGTAGAAAATGTAAAGTGTCTATATTTTTTAATTTTTTTATGAATTCTTAATTTTTGATATTGCGAAGCTCTTTTTTTTTTATACAGTTTATTAATTCTAGACTCTTGGTTTTTGTACTTAATAACTTATTTGGATAAATATTTATTATGTGGTCCTACAATTGGGTCCAAAATTAAGAAATAAATAATTTAGAACATATGACGTAAAATTAGATTTTAATTGTAGAATTTAATTGGATTTTCTCTAAAATTTACCTCTTTATATATATATATATATATATTATATATATATATATATATATATATATATTATATACATGGCATTGTAGATGTAGGGATAAATGACTCTGATAAGGATATTGAGCCTTGGGCTGCACCCAAGGACGCCAAAGAACCCGAGGACAAACAAGTATTGGTAAAGGCAAGTAGGTTATTGGGCCGAGGACGAGAGCTGGTCACGACAAACAGGTGATGTTGTCTGAGGAGCCAAACCTCCTCAGGAAACTGAGTGAAAGCATGAAATTTGACCATCCAACCAGTACTAGGAAGTGGACAACCATGCTTAGAAGGAGGATAAACTTTGGAGAGAGGAGAGTCAACAGAAAATTGAGAAATATTTAGGAAGAAAGCTACTACCACCACATTGAATGCTCTACATCTAACTAGCTGGTTGCATTAATGTGAATATGATGCCTGAACAGTGACCTGTAGTCTTTTAGCTGCCCACAAAGACTTCAAGAAGATTAGTTATTTGATCAATAAGTGGAAGGCTAAGATGAGGGAAGGTGAAGGAATACAAAATGGAAATGATTCCATTACAAACGGATCATCAAAAAAAAGGAAAAGAGACAACTTTGTAATCAAGAGTTTGAATATTTGTATAAGTCTAAGAGATATATACCTAAAAGCATATCATCCTCAAATTTGACCGATGAATGTTTTTCTTTTCAACTTGTTCTTCTCAGTCATTCCTACACTAAATTAACCCATTGTGATTCACATTTGACTCATTAAACGTTCAACATTAAACCCATTCTCTACAAATTTATTGTTGTGGGCTTGTTGGGCCATTGTCCAAATCTTTTGAGCTGTGGATCAATTTGTGACCTTACAGTAGCCATTCTATTTCTTTTTATTTTATTTTATTTATCTCTCCTCCCACATCTTTCTCTTCTCTATCCTTATTTTTAATTCATTCTTTTTTTTTTTCTCTCTTATGTTAGATGCTCGTAATTTCCCTCTTTCTTCTTAGCCAAAATGAAATAATCAAAAAAGAATAAAGAAAGAATATTTAAATACAGTGGTAAATAAAATAGAAGATTTGATGTTAAAAGTATTGTAAAATGGTGTGTTAAAATAAATGAAATATGTTTTGGTTTGTGAAAATGACATTTGAGATAGAAATGCTGATGCTAATGCTCTAATGGAATTGTACTGTAGCAATTATTCTATAAAAGGTAAAATATTTAGCATTTGGGACATCTCATGAACATTGCTTTTTTGTATTTGGTGTGTCAAATCTTAAAATTTTAGCATTTGAGACACCTGCAACTAGTGTTCTTAGCTTCTTATATAGGATTACTCTGGGATTTTAAAATTTTCAATCTCAAATGTATTTGTGATCGATTTTAGTTTAGTTTAGTTTTAGTTTTTATTTTTCAATTAAAAACATGTGGTAGCTCAGTAACATAAAAAATAATATTTAAAATTATTGTTAGTCATGTTATTTAGCCTTTTTCATTCATCAATTAATGGAAGAACTATTTTGAAATAATACCAAAAAGTTTGGAACTAGATTGACACGTGAAACCTTGGGACTGTTTTGACACATTAGACAAACGTTATGAACCAAAATGGTGCTTAAATATTTTTCTAAATTCATCCTATAGGCCCCCTATACCAGAAAAATCCATAAAAAAATTACTCTCCTTGTGAACGAGGGATGATAATTTAAACCTACTCTGTATAGTGAATGGAGCAGGAACATGGATTAAATCCTCCCCCCAAACTAGGTTTGGTGCACCTACCTTATTTAGGTTTGATGGTAAGGTACCTTATTTATGTTTGAAAATATTTATATGTTTTTAACCTTCAAACTTTAAACGGTACCTTACCTTCAAACTCAAAAATTGATGATGTTCCTATAAAAAAAAAAAAAAATTGATGATGTGTTTTGGTGTTGTATTATAGATTTAAAATTTTTATGTTTAGAATTAATTATAATTTATAATCTTTTTCGGTAGAAATTTATAATTAATACTTGTTATATTGTTATGTTTTTTTAATGGTTTTTAATACTTGAATTATTGTATTGTTATTTTTTGAAGGTTTTGTAACATTAGAACTTGTTTATGTTGAAAATAAAAATATATTTTTAGATTTTTTTATAGTCTTATAGTTTATATATATATATATATATATATATATATATATATATATAGTTATTTATTTACTTAACCTCCAAACTTTAAATGGTGCCTTATCTTCAAACTTAAAAATTGATGATGTGTTTTGGTGTTGTATTATAGATTTAAAATTTTTATGTTTAGAATTAATTATAATTTATAATATGTTTTGGAAGAAACTTATAATTTATAATTTTTATGTTTGAATATTTTTTTAAATAATTTTTAATACTTGAGCATTGTATTTTTTAAGGCTTTTGTAACGTCAGAACTTGATTTTTAAAAATATATTTACGATTTTTAATTTAGTATATAATAAATAATATATTTTAATAATTTATAAATAAACAAGTGAGTGGGTGGGATGGGTACGTACCCGTGGGTGCCTACAAAGATAGGGGTGAGATTAAAATAAAAATGTTTTTTGAAGTAATGCCATAGGAATGAAGTGGGTAAGAACGAGAAAACTGGAAACGGGTAAAGACTTCCATTTTACTATTCTAATGTCTATCAAACACTAATCACTTTTACATGATATGTGTCTTGAAAAAAATGTTTTCAAATATTATTTTTATGTTATTTTCATTATGATAAAATACGTATAGTTTGGAGTTTTACTTTGTCTAGCGGTGAAAAAGAATAACAGTTTCAATAATTAATGTATTTATTTATACTATTTTTTATACTATTTATTGAAGGTTTCTCTTGTTAAAAAAAATTAATATTGATATACATTTAATTATTCATTTTTAATGTATTAACTAATTAATTATATTAGCCCTTATTGGAATTGATTTTATTTGAGAACTAAATCATAGCTCTTTCACACCCACTATTGGTGGCTTTGCGTCCTTGACAAAGGTTGATAAAATGAATTGAAAATAGATGAAAATATTATGCACTTTTAATATGCATTAGTCATTAGAGGAACTGAATTCTTTTGTACTTCTAACCTTGTACAATTAAAAAAAAAATTGCACTACCCCAAAAACGCGACCATTTGTCTCGAATGTGGCAATTCTAATACGACTTATTCACTGCTCTAAATTAATGTCATATCCATACAATTAACCATAAATATAAACGTAAATATAACCATAGACATAAACAATCTATATCTTTTCAAATTCAGATTCAATTGATGCATCCCCATGGACTCCTAGGATTGTGGGGAGTCAAGTAGTGCTGGAAATTTCATTGAATAGTCATTGACAACGAGAAACCTAATATGCTATAATGACCAACGATGGTGAAACTTTGCATGCTTGCTTCCAATGGTCTTCTATAGTCTCAAAGACACTAGGGAGAACAAGAAAACTCTATATCAATGAAGGAAAACATTGTCCTTATGTTCTTATAAATCAAAATCAAAATTTTCGGTATTTACCACTTAGTTTCAAAAAGAAACCATGGCCAAAACCTTGTGCAACTAAAGTGAACGAACCAAGCTCCTTCCCATATTCTTTCTGCCCCCACACTCTCCATGCTACTTCACACTTGCTTATCGATGTATAAGAACCACAATATAAGCCTCTTACATTGGAAGATGATTTTTATTTTCAAAAATGGGCTTTTGAAAAAGGAGTTTTAATAAATATTCCAATGGGAATCTAAGTAAATATTATTTATAAAAGTTCCCATGGATTTTCTGGAAAATAGCTTAAGATTAAAGGGAATTCCATAGTTTTCGAAAGAAAACAATTTCGAGAAGAAAAAAAAATTCCAAATAAAATTATAAGATACTTTTTTTTGGAAAAATGATTTTTCACAAGACATCTCATGGATTTTTGGAAAAGATTCTCTTAGGAGAATATTTATATATATATAAAAAAGCCCTATGAGGTTTAAGAAAAACTTTATGATGATGCAAGTGTGGAAGCGACAAGGAACAGCAAAACACGTGTGTTTCTAAAAGATAACCTAGAAGTAACGAGGATTTCTTGAATCTGAAAAGAGGAGGAGGTACGGAATCTTCCGGAAAATAGAGAGAAAGTTCTATATTTTTATTAAACTAAAATTTGAATTAAAAAGAGAAGTGCTATGTCTATAACATTTTTAAAAAAATTTCACAACAAATCTTAAGTGACAAGGTTGTTACTGGTTTTTAATTTTAATTCACCATTGAAATTAACTTCTTTCCCACTAGTAATAGTCCGTAACAACCTACCACTTAAGATTGTTGTGAAAATATTGTGGTCATAGCATTTTACATAACGTTTACAAACTTGAAGACATATTTGAAAGCTTCGTAAAACATGATAATAGAATATATTCTAAATTAAATCCTAATTAATACCTAACCATAATAGAAACTAATTTGAACAAAAAAAAAAAACATTAAAAGCACTTAAAAACAAAGAAATAATGACCCCAAACCTAAAATAAAGAAAATTACACAAAATACCCTAACTAATGACTTACAAAAATTAATTAGTAGATTATATCCTATGTCAGACCCTTCCACTTGAAAAAAACTCATTCTTGAGTTAATAGTTGTGGGCGCAAGGGAGTATGCCTCGGCCTTGGGAGTGGACTGTGGTAGAGGGTGAAAATAGAGTTGTCACCTAGATTAAGTCTAGGAACCATATTGGGTCTTTTGGGCTACTCACTTACATGCATAGGTTTGCATACCAGATTATAGGTCCGGAGTTTAGGTACAACTTGGAAAAGTGTTAGGCACCCAAGATTGTCTGGCTTGTAGGCCAACTTCCATTATGTGTTGCGAGGTCATATCTAAATAAAAAAGTTATTAAAAGAGCCATAATTTTTAACCTAAACATACATCATGCACTTAAACAATAGAACACACACAACATGTTAAAGAACATACAACAATATAAAAGGAAACAAAAAAAAAAGAAAAAAAAAAAAAAGAACCAAAAGAAAAAATAAGGAAAAGATAACAAATAAATAAAACACACAAGGAAAAACAAAACCAAATAAACCAAACATTGCAAAAATACTAAAACAGACATTAAAAATAAGTAATCATAAATAAATAACCTAAACAAAGTCAAATAGAATCAAATAACATGTGAAAAATGATTAAAATAATAAAACAAGATTTTGCTCTAATCTGGGTTCAGGGTGCGTACACATACTCAACTATGATGCCAACCTCCAACAACTCATTGACAATCTTCTCAATTTTTGACTTTTGAAAGTGGGAATGTCTATAAGGCCTCTGGCAACATAGAAGCTACTCCATCTTTCAAGAGAATTTGATGCTCATGACCTCAAGTAGGTGGTAGACTAGTGGGTGTCTCAAAAACTGATGCAAACTCAGTTAGTAAAGCCTCAATTTCAAGATTGCAATAGCCTAAGAAACAGCAGAGCCTAAAGAGACCATGCAAGATAAGACCCTTCTTCATAGGAGGCTTGAAAAATTGAGTACCTTCTTGGAGAGTTAAACCAGAAGGTTGCAATCACTGTGACTTAACAGTGGAATTGAAGTGCTGAAATTCCATGGACATGGGCAAGAAATCCCACTAAATGAGACCAAGGGCTCTCAGCCATTGAGTTCCCAGTACTAAGTCACAATCACCTAAGGGTAATGCATTCAAATCAACTGAAAATGCATGTCCTTGCATAGTGAGCTTAACATTTGAACACACTCCATGTGTCTTGATTGTATCATCATTAGCCACTTTTACTTTAAAGCTTACAATAGAATCTTATGCCAAGTGTAAAACGGAAATCACAGTAGCATCTAGAAAATTATGGGTGCTGCCAATATCAATCAAAATAATGAGCTAGTATCCATTGATTTTACCTTTAATTCTCATAGTACCAAGTGAAGGACTACCCAAAAGAGCATAAAGAGTAATCTAAACTTTTTCTATCTTAGGTTTAGGTTCATCAAAATTAGATTGTAACACAGTAGCATCAAATTCATCTAGTTCTACCAACTGCACACTAGAATTTGGTCATTGAAAAGGGTATATACCCTATAATAAGAAGAGTTTAGCAGACTTACATTGATGTCTAGGCTGGAATTCGTCATCACAGTTGAAGCACAAACCCTTTTTCCATCTTTCCTCCATTTGAGCAGGTGATAACCTTTGTAGTGGAAGCTCTTGAATCTTGAACCCAACTTAACCTCAAGTTTTGGTCCTAGAATTGAAGGTTTGGAAGATTCAAAGGATGGTTTATAACCTCTGGGGCTACTAATCATGTATTCTTCTTGGATTTTGGCTAATCCAAAGACTTCATTGAGAATCTTGGGGCTAAACATCTTCACAGCCAACCTTACATCGTCCTTGAGCCTACTAAGGAAACAACTCAGCTTATGGTTTTTTGATAAACCTTTTATTCTATTTGACAAAGCCTTAAATTGCCCTTTGTACATCACAACACTAGTTGTTTGCTTCAATCTTGGCAATGCCTCCATGGTATCCTCATATGTAGTAGTTCCAAATCTTGTTAGCAAAACAATCACAAAACCTTCCCAACCCACAAACAAGGCAGCATCATTACTATCTTGAAACCACACCAAGGCATCCCCATTCATATGGAATGCATACATCAAAAGCTTTTTACTGAATGTGGTCAAATCGAAACTGAAATACTGAGTTGCTTTGTACACCTATGCTGCTGGATCATCCCCTTTGAACTGAGGGTAATCAAGTCTCACACTTTTGGACAGATTTGAGAGAGGAAGAGTCATAGCTTGAGAAATTGGAGATTTCACAGAAGAGGATTGTTGGGTTTGCTGTTGCTGTCTTCTTTCCTCTGCTTCAATGAGTTTTTACAGAGCCAAACTAATGGCACTCAACTATTGGTTGATATCTTATAAATAATGAGCATGGTGGTTTGTGGTCGTTTTAAGAAGGGATATGGATTCATTTATGTAAGAAGAAGATCGAGTTCCAACCATGGTTGTTGGAAAGTTGGCTCTAATACCAATTGTTAGGTTCTTGGTAATTTTGTAATGTATAAAAACAATAATGGAAAAGAGAAGAAAAATGAGAGTTACCTCGAGGGTAACCACCTTGTAATACCCCGATTTTATTTTATGATCATTACCGTCATCATTATTATTATAGAGTTAAGGTACTATACATGTGTGCACAGTAAGATGAGAGTAGACAATTTTGTGGTGCTACAGAATAGGTGAGAAAATTAAAGTTTTAGTGCATACTGTTAGAGCATTTTAATATTAAATAATTAAAATGAATAAATGTAAAGATGTGGGAGTGAATGTGGAAGATGAGGAGTTAGTGAAAATGTTTAATCCCACATTGAAAAGGAGAGAGACTATTTTGTTCTTTTTAATTGTGGTGATTAATGGCTAACATGAATTGTCTCAAATATTGAGCCAGAAAACTCCTTATCTTATCATTAATTGTGTAACTCTAACTCATCAGAATAATATCCAGCAATTAATCTTGTAACACCCACTATATCAGAATAATGGACTTAATTAATCAGATTAATTTGGGTAGCAATTTCGTGAGACCCATTGAGCCTATAAATAGACCCATTCAGACACAATCCAGATGACTGTAATATACCAAAAAAAAAAAAAAAATAGAGAGATTCTTAGCAAGGAAGGGTGTTCTTTCTAGTGGAGCTTTGGGCTTGAACACTTTGTGCAGAGGTTGTTCTAGCCATACGACACTTGTTGGGCTGTTGTATCCTAGGGGAGACAAGTCAGAGACAGTCTGTACCGGCTACAAAGTTTAGCCAACCAAGGGCTTGAATCTCCTTAAAGAGAGCAAGTGCCGCGCCTCAGTTCAAATAGTGTTGTGTAATTTCTCTCTTTAAATTAATAAAAAATTCAGAAGTATTATTCAGTTTCTCTTTGTGTATTTCTATTATCATTGTGTTTGTGCCAACACATACAATTTAGTGCGGCAATTAAAATAATAAATAAATAAAAGAGGAAGATGTAATGTGGAATGTTACTTTGTGGGTTATTCATATAAAACTTTTGGTCTCTTTATCAGTTAAAGAAAAGGATTAGAGAATTAAAACCTATTTGGATTAGAAGTTTATGAGTTATTAGGATCCTTTGAAATTCCAGCTTATCTAAAAAATTATTCTTAATTTGAGGCTAATTGGGAATTAAAATCTTAGAAGTATATTTAAGTTTTATGGGCTCCTTGGAGACTAAAGAGATAAGTTTTAGTGGGTCTTAAACTCCAGCCCACTACCCCACTAAGCCCACATCTCTAATATGTTAATTACAGGTAGAGCAAGAAATAAATTAGGGCTTTATAGGAAGAGTTTCATTACTAAGGAGGCTAGGAGGTGAATTTTTTCTTGGAGTTTAGAAGAAATACAATTGAAGAGGCAACTAGGGTATGATTTCTCACTATTAGAGACAAAGGATTAAAAGGTTTGCATGATTATTCCATATGAAAGCATGAATAGGTGATAAGCCTTTAGAAGTTTTGTTCCTGGAATTAACACAACTTTGGAGTAGTGTTGAATTCTTGACCCTTATTGTAATCTATAATATCATTTCAAATTTCAAAAATTTTAGTCAATACATGCTATAGGATGCTAAGTCCTACGGGTAGAGGGTAGAGATTTTCTATGGATGCTATATATATTTGGATTTTATATGGTATTTCATGGTGGTCTAGAATATCAATCGTGGTTATAGAAATTTGTTTGAACTCTAGTGGTACAGATTAGTTTTGGGGAAATATTGTTACTGTGGGACTTTGATAAGGAATATTAAATTGCTTAATTCAATGGTATATACGAAAGTAGTTTTCATACCTGATTTTTGTAGGACAGTAGGAAAGAAAAGGTTTCTAATGATTAGATTTCATGCTTACTAATCAAAGTATTCTTTTGTTTAGAGCTTATGAAAGATTGAAGTGTTTAGCTATGTTAAGATATATTAGCAAGAGAGGTAACTATTTGCATGATATACACAAGTTTGTTCATTAGGTTCTTAGAAGACAGGTTTTTCAAAAGTTTTGTTTTAAGCTTACGTTTTCTAAAGTTTATCAAAGCATTTTTATGTCATTGGAAGAGAAACTTCAACTTTTAATTAATGTTATAAAGAAAAATTTTGAATTTTAAATAACATTTTGAATGTCTAATTCTCATTTAAAATATGATTTTTAAACTAACTATTTTTAGAAAAGAATTGAATTTCAAGATAAGTTTTGTAAAAAAGGTTTGTAGACACTCAATTTTGCATCCATACTTCAATCTTGGAAGATGACTGAAATGATCATTCTAAGTACCCAAAAATCATAAATGCACTTTCTACATTAAATGATTCATCACATAACATAAAAATAATCTTAAGAGTTTAAAAATCGTGTCGTTATGCCCGATTCCCAAATTGGACTGACAGATTGAAAGATATTACAGGATCAAGTTTTCATGGTCTGCATGCATTCATTTAGGTAGAACTAATCTCATATGATTAACTGAAATTAATTTTGATTGGTTAATAATTAAAATTAATTAAATAAATTTATGTGATTGGTGGAGTATTTTTCTTAAAGTGAGATTTGTTGTATGGAATTAAAACAATTAGGCTGACAATATTTAAAGACTGTAGATAATTAGGCTTTTGGGATAATTATATTCAAAATAATTATTTTAAAAATCCTAATTATCACTTTGGGATGAGGTTTATTATGAAAATAACTCAAAAATTCCAAATACAGTTTTAGACTTGGAAAACACTTCAAAAACATGCTAGTTAAGTAATAAATTTCAGATTCATGTTCCAAGACACTTCTAGCATAGTAAAACTCAAAATTTGGACTAGGCTAATATGGAAAAGTTGTAGAGAATTGGATTTTCCTTCAGCTATAAAAATTTCAGCTTAATTCGAATTTTGAGTAAAGAGTTATGATTAAAATATTAAGACGTGTTCTGATTTGAAAAATTAGCTTACTCTTATCCAAATCTTTTCCTTTTTTTTTGTTTTTTTTAGGATTTTTCCCATACGTTTTTTTGCTTGTTTTTTAAGCTGATTGGACTTAATTTTTAAGCAAACTAACACCTCATAAAAATTTACACTTTCATAAAAATAAAAAAAAATCTTTTCATTTATAAATATAAAAACTAGATTTGAATTTTTTGTATATAAAAAAAAAATCATTCTTTTCATCATATAAACTCAGATCTAGATTTTTCACCAAGCAATCTCATCAAACTTTTTTTAAAGAATAAAATTGTAGGTCTAGGACTCTTAAATAGTAAATTAACCTTAGGTTTAGAATTTAACATGGCATTGGTTGCATTCAAAAAATATCATGCAAAGGGTACTTAAATGATCATCTTTGAGTTTAGAAGACTGGACTTTGTCCGAGTAGAATAGATGCCTAACACCTTCCCATTTTGTAACCTAACCCCTGAGCTTTATGTTTTTAGTTTGTAGAGTAGTGCTTTATTTTCTTTTGATAGATTGTAACTAGGAAACAAAGTCTTGTAACCTTTTTTTACTAGATTGTAACTAGGAACAAAGCTATGTATAGTTCTTTCTATTGAGTTATATTTATTCAAATTAATGAGAATGTGTATTATTCAAGATATTTTGTATTCTTTTGTGTAGTTTTCTTATTTTACTTATAAAATAAGTGGCGACTCCATGTAAGACCCAAAAAAAGAGGTGTGCCTAAACTCTTTTTGAGAGCCATCCCTATCTCTCACAAGGTTCTTGCTCTTTAAATTTGTTTTAAACCAAGTGATTTCAAAGCCATATTCCTATTTTATAATGGTATTAAAATGTTTATTTTAGCAAATTAAAATTTTAGATTTAAGCAAGAATTGTAAAATACTTATATAAACCCCTCAGTTCCTATTTATTCCTTAAGAGAGTCAAGCATCTTTTGATTTATGTTTTAATTCTGTAAAGTTATGATTTACAACTATATTTTATGTTGGCTTTATTTCATGACAAAAAGTGTTGTAATTGCTTTAATTTTGTTCCTTGTATTTTGTGAGATTTTATTGTATTGGATTTAGTATTAAGTTGATGAAGAATTAAGCTTGAAATGAAGAATCAATACATTTTCGCGATTGGCTTGAGAGTATCTTGCAAGAAGAGTATCCTGCGAAAAGGGCACGTGAGAAGCACATATTGGAAGCTGAAGAGTCGTGCCAGCCTAGAGGATTTCGAGAGTGTCTCATGAGTAAAGCCTTCTCGCGAGATACCCTCGAAACTCTCTGACTGGAGGATTTTTAAGTGTGACTTTCTTACCTTCCACCCATACTATATATACTCTCATTACCCACAAATGTGTAAGGAGGCCATTTAGAGAGAAAAACCCTAGATAGTTTTTCAACAACACACACACACCCATCTTTTAGAGAGAGAACTACCCATCCTTAATGAGAAATCATTGTAGCCTCTGCTCCTTCCCTCTCCTATTATCATACCTTGAGAGGAAATTTGTACCCAAACACAGCTTGCATATTTTCAGAGTGTAGAGAGTGTTTTCAAGATTAGAAATCTTTGGGGATTTGCCAAAAGAAGCTGGTGAGGCTTGGTGGATGCAATCAAGCGTATTGCGGGATCTGAAAAGCTAGAGAAGACATGACTCCTTAAAATCCGTTGGTAGTAGGAGCTTGGAGAGCTCAAGTACATTGGGTAGACTAGGCTTGAAGGGTCTTTTGTTATTCGTGTACTCCAACTTTATTCTCTAGTGGATCGATTTACTGCTTGGAGGGCGGCGGAAAGGTTTTTCATCGAGTTCTTCAGTTTCCTCTTCGATAACACATCGCGGTGTTATCTTGTGTTTGCATCTTTTTTCCCATACTGTTGTGCTTTACTTTTATTGTTTGTTGTCCATGTTTATGCACTATAGTAGTATCAATTGATTGCGTTTCATTTACTCTTCTTTCCGCACTTAGTTTAAGTTAGAGTAAAATCAATCTAGCCGTAATTTATTAATTAGGGGTCTAAATAGCTCTTGTACTTTTAACACAAATTTAAGCTTTCAATTGGTATCAGAGCGGGTACTCTTGTTTTGGTTTCATTACCTAAGTGTGATCCTTGACCTCTTTGTATGTTTTTCCATGGGTAGTGCTTTGTACGCTTCTATGGATGTTGTTGATTGTAACATGCCATGTGTTTGTGAAAATGCCTCTATGAGTGTTAATCCTCAAAATTGTGATGACATGTTACATGAATCTATAGGTGTTGTTGTTAATATTCCAAATGTCAAACTCTTGAAGAAAAGGGCTAAGAAGGTTCATGAGAATTTGATCAAGTTTACGTGTGAAAAGGATAATTTGATTGCTAAGCTCAATGAATCCAATAAATTGGATGAAAAGTATAAGAAGCTTGCTGATAATTCCCTTAAAAAGCTGAAAGAGTTTGAATGTTTGAATATGAACTTGGATGCTAAACTTGTTTTGTCTAACAAACTAGCTGATAATCTTAAATGTGAAAATAAATCTCTTAAGATGCATGCCAAGTGTTTGATTACTGAACCTATTGCTAAAAATAATGAAAATATTTGTTCCAATCATGTTGTGGTACCCAATTTTGTGCCTATTGTGTGTTCTACCTCAAATGACAAATCGGTGTACATTCCTTCACACAAAAGAAATCAAAAGATGGAAAGAAATGCTCTTAAGCCAAATCCTCTGTTTAGGTCTCAACCTAAGATTTTGGATGGATTTAAGTTTGTTCCAACTTGCCACCATTGTGACATGATCGGTTATATAAGACCACAATGTCCCAAGTTGAAGAGAGAACAAAATCATGTTGCTAGATCCCTCCTTATAAAGCCTATTGGACCTAAACCCATTGTTTGTCACTATTATGGTGCCTTTGGTCATCTTAGAACTTATTGCTCTAAGTTTCAAGCTTTTAAAAGAATTAAAAGAAAAGAGAAACTTGAGCTTTTTGGAAGTTGTGCTATGAAAGCTAAACCAATTTTGGGGAAAAATGGTAAGTTGTTGAAGAAAGTTTTTCATGTTCTTACCTCCTTGTCTATGTGCATCTCTGGTTTTAATTCTTTCAACCCTCGTCTCACTTCTCATGAAACACTCATTCCAAACAATCATTCCGTTTAGATGAGGAAGGTATCCTATGGTTGAGCTTTTGCTATTTTGGTTCTTGATCTAATTCTTTCGATCTTTGTTGGACCCTTCATGCATTAGATACTTCATTGTCATGCATTTGTGCATCATGCATCTCTTTATATGCATTGTTTTTGTTGTTTTTGCATTTAATCTTACTTTTATGCTTTTGTTTTTGTGTGTGTAAAAATTCAAAAACACATAAAAAGTGGAAAATTCAAAAAGTTTAATCATATTTGTTTGAGCACATATCACATGTGAGTTTGGCCTAGTACTTTCGTACTAATGACGTAATGCATCTACGAGTTTAGATTGTTTTGTATGCACACCTATCTTTATGGGACAAATCTTGAAATCTATGTGTGATTCTTGTAAATCGATCTTCAAGCTTGTCATGAATGATTAGTCAATAGTCTCGTTGGTCTTGATACATGCATAGACTTGTGCCTATATCTTTTCCCACATTTTTATGTTTTTGTTTAAAAAACTCATCAAATGTCAAATCTCAAAAAGAGATATTGAACTGCAAAAACCGTCACACATACTAGTACTTGACTAGAAAAAAGGAAAAGCGACTTGCATTGAAATGTATGGTGCCTCAAAAAGCCAAAAACTTACTCACAAAGTTGAAATACCAAAAGTTTAGGCATCAATCTCGAAATGAGATGTACCTTTTTCAATGATGATCATATGTTATGTGTTGTAAAGAAGCCAAATGAAAAGTTTCAAAGTTGTGTAATCATTTTTGTGGGAAATCATATATGTTCATTTCTATAATTGAGATAGTCCACTTGACTCAGTACTAGTTGTGTATGACTTGATTGAATTGATCATTGAAACTTCACTCTAGACTAAGGATTATTCCACAGTTGCTCCACACACACAACACACAAGTTTAATGTTCAATGAATGCATATTTCATTTGTATGTTTGTACATGTTCAAATGTGATGTGTGTGTGCTCAACCTTATGTGGATCATACCAAAAATATTTTTGTCCTTTTTGTTTGCCTTTAGAAGTGATTTATATTACTCATGTTTTTCAAGTTGTTTTGATGTGAAAAATATGTTTTCTGGATGTTTTCGTGACTTATTTATGTATAAGTTCAGTCACAAGTTAAAGGGTCCAATTTTCAAGTTTTTCAACCTTGGACAGAGAGTTTCGCGATTGTTTCGCAAGTAAAGCTTACCAACGAGATACCAGCGAAATTTCGTGGGTATGTAACCAGCGAAACTTCCCACGAAAATTTTCAGATCAGCTTTTAAAGGGCATTTTGTGGGTCATTTGTTTTAAACTTCTCCTATCTTCTCCTAAACGCCTGTTTTAATGTTTCTACATCAAACCCAACTAAATTCAAGTGTTTTTCCTTCCATTAACATCTCTAAGGTAATCTTTAATTCTTTTCATTGATTTTGATCCTTAGATTATGTTTTTAAGGGTTTTATGTTCATAGTTGAGATTGTTTTCAAATGGGAGCTGGAAAACTTAATTTTTGTCAATCTTTTTTATTGGGCTTTGTTGTAAATGATGATTTGCTTTGGATGTTGGCCCTAAGTGGCAAAAATAACATGTTTTTAGGCAAGATTTTCATATGTTCTTGCATTGTTTAACATACATGTATAGTGTGTGCACTCTAAGTGTTTGATAAAATGCCCAAATGACATTTTCTCGCTGTTTTGAACTCCGATGAGTTCCAAATTTTGGGGATTACCATAATTATTCATGTTTATCATGTTTTGATCATTGGAGGTGTGTTTTATACACTTTGCCCCGTGAGTGCTTATTCATGCATTGGGCACACTAGGTGCACACTAGGTGCACCTTTACTGTACACACTCTAACACTTGACTAGTTTTGCAGTCACTTATGCTAGTTAAGTCTTTTAGACCTTTTAGCTTATATAACATGTTTTTGTGCCTATGTCATGCCTAGGTCTATATCTTGTTCCACATCCTTAACATGTCATGTTTACATTATGCTATGTAGCATTATCTTCTTAAGATGTTTATTTTTGGTTTGAGCTTCATTTTCTCATTCATCTTGCACCCCTCATGCATCATACCCTTATGTTCATATTTTCTTTTCTTTCCCTCCTTTTTGCTTCACTTATCTATTCGTGACAAAAAGGGGGAAAGTATACTAAAGAGTATACCGATGTGTTTTGTTATTTCTATACGACTCATGTGCACATTCTTAAGGGAGAAATTCTACCTCGTGCACATTCTAGGGGGAGAAAGCCATAGGGGAGATGCATATACTAAAGGGGAGAAGACACTTTTATGAGAAAACCTCGTTTTGTCTATTTTTTACTTTATGCTTGTTTTCTCATTATTTTATGGTGCTTTGAGTTACTTTTAGTATTTATGCTTTGCTAATCTCATTGCATCATGTTTATGTGTTGGAACATACTTGTGCCCTTGTTGGATTTTGTATCCTTAATGCAAATACCTTTTGTGTTTTGCATTGGCTGTGTGTTGGACATGCATATATCCTTATGTATTTGTGCTTTAATGATTGCGTGTTTGGATGATCATTTGCTTTGCTATGTTTCATTGTAGTCCTTTCCATATGACTATTTTGGTGTATGATTATGTTTACTTGATCGCATTTTACTTGTTACATTATACTTGTCCTTTTATCACTTGATTTACCTTGAGGGTCTAATGTGTTTTGTGCTAGTGTTTTAGGTTACAGGTATATATATTCCAAGTGCTTTACAGCTTCTAGATTTAGGTGTGAGTGAGTTTTGTCATTGTTCTCAAACTCACGTTTAAGTCTAGAGTCTATTATAGGGTGTTTTGTCACGGAATAACCAAAGGGGTAGATTGTAAAGTTGTGCTTTTCAACTATGTTTTATGTTGGCTTTATTCCATGACAAAAAGTGTTGTAATTGCTTTAATTTTGTTCCTTGTATTTTGTGGAATTTTATTGTATTGAGTTTAGTATTAAGTTGGTGAAGAATCAAGCTTGAAATGAAGAATCAGAGCATTTTCGTGATTGACTCACGAGTATCTTACGAGAAGAGTATCCCACGAAAAGGGCACGTGAGAAGCACATGCTGGAAGCTGAAGAGTTGTGCCAGCATGGAGGATTTCGCGAGTGTCTCGCGGGTAAGGCCTTCCCACGAGATACCAGCGAAACTCTCTAACTGGAGGATTTTTAAGTGTGACTTTCTTTCCCTTCACCCATACTATATATATCCTTATTACTCACAAATGTGTAAGGAGACCATTCAAAGAGAAAAGCCCTAGATAGGTTTTCAACAACACACACACCCATCTTTTAGAGAGAGAGAGAACTACCCATCCTTAGTGAGAAATCATTGTAGCCTCTTCTTCTTCCCTCTCCTATTGTCATACCTTGAGAGGAGATTTGTACCCAAACACAGCTCACACCTTTTCAGAGTGTAGAGAGTGTTTTCGAGATTAGGAAGTTTTGGGGATTTGCCAAAAGAAGCCGGTGAGACTTGGCGGATGCAATTGGACGTATTGCGGGATTCGGAAAGTTAGAGAAGACATAACTCTGTGAAGTCCGTTGGTAGCAAGAGCTTGGAGGGCTCAAGTACATTGGGTAGACTAGGCTTGGAGGGTCTTTTTTTATTCGTGTACTCTAACTTTATTCTCTAGTGGATTGATTTACCCCATGGAGGCGGTGGAGAGGTTTTTCTCCGAGTTCTTCGATTTCCTCTTCGATAACACATCACGGTGTTAACTTGTGTTTGCATCTCTCTTTCCTTACTCTTGTGCTTTACTTTTATCGTTTGTTGTCCATGTTTATGCACTAGAGTAGTATCGGTTGATTGCGCTTCATTTACTCTTGTTTCCACACTTAGTTTAAGTTAGAGTAAAATCAATCTAGCCATAATTTATTAATTTGGGGTCTAAACAGCTTTCTGTTTTTAACACAAATCCGAACTTTCAAATTCGATATTTTGATCTTCGATATGCTTCTTTGTTTGGAATAATTGTTAATATTAAGTAAATTATTCTATTTTGTATAAACTTTGCTTTTGTGATATGTGACTTCAAATAAATATTTTTAGAATTGATCATATATATGTGTAAGCCCGCTCATAGGGTTGTATGTAAGAATAAGTATTGATCCCTTACCAATAGGGATTAAATGTTAGTATCCATTCACAAGATTGTGTGTGAGAATATGTGATATGTGTATGTGTAACACTGTGCTTTGATCAATTATTTGTATGTGTTTTTGAATGATTTTAAGATTTGATTCCATATGTATTAAGTGGTTCATTATATGTTTTGGAAAAATTATATTTGATGTCAATGAGTTTGTGAAATAAAGATACTCGTGCTCTGCTTGACTCTATTCTGTTGTGAATTGTGTATAATTGCTTACTAGATGTGTGGCTCACCCAATCAATTACAATTTTTATATTAAAGTTTAGTTGGAAAATAGAACCTTTGGATCGCTTCATAAGGTGCAAGGTAGAGCATGAGAGTTTTTAGGTGACTTCAATAATGCTTAAAGCCTTATAGGATTTTTAGTTACTTTTATTTTGCTCAAGATTTTATAGTATTTGGAGATTATTTCTAATTTGTGGATTTTAGATATTGTAAGAGGTTTATTAAGAGCATTGTTTATTTGGAGTTTTATTTAATTTTGAAATTAATTATGTTTATTGAGTTATGTAAAATCAGCAAGTTAGTTATGCATCAAAATTAATGTTCCATAGATTTGGATTGTGACACACCTCCTGAGCAGTAAAAAGAATTAAAGAGAAATAGAAAGGACAAACTCGGTTAATTTTCTAGATAGCCTTTCTCATACATTCCCTAGCATCTTATAAGCAATCCCTTACATTTTCCCGCCAAAGAATATCAACTAACTGGATCTACTTGACATCATAACTGACATAAGCTTAACTAACTAACTAACCAATACACTAGCTATTCTATTATACATCGCAGCACATGTAACTTCCTGTGCATTATATTTGGATTCCTAACACCTATTCTACATCACTTTCTAGGAATATATTTTTAACAAAAAGGGTTTGTAGGAAAAAAAAATAAACAAAATCCCATGGGCTTTGAGTGGAAAATATTTTTCTTTTCTGTGAAAAAGTTTTCCTTGCAGGTTGTTTAAAAATCAATTATAGAGGAGAAAAATGGGTCTCATGGAAATTTCCTAAAGGCAAACTTTTATTTGAAAACATTTTTACAAAACTTTGATTGATTTGAAATGCTTTTTTGGAAACAAAATTGATTTGAAAACCATTTCATTTTTTATAGCAAAATTGAGAAAGATGCCTTTGAAACAAGTCTTATGAATGTAAGGATAATTATACCCACATATTTTAGAATGTACAATAGTAATATAAGGATTTCTAGCATATTGTTGATAGAGGTATGGTTGTAATCTGCTAAAGAATAGAAATTAAAATAGTTGCAATTTAGTAATTGTTTGATCAAGATGCTGGAAAGATGTTAAAGGGAAAATTACAACTTACTCACCTACAGTGGTGTATATCCAAAAGGGTTAAGAGTATCCATTGTTTTTTTTTTTTTTTTTTAGAATACTAAGTATTTTTAACATACACACACACAGGGAGAGAGGAGAAAGCCTAAAAGAAACTGACAGGGGTGTATTTAGATATACAACACATACTTTAAACTTCTTTAACTCACACTCATTTTTCAATGTGGGATTATCCCACTATTTTTTCTTTTAAAAATACTAAGTATATTTAACACACACACATAAGGAGAGAGGAGAAGGTCTTAAAAAAAACTGACAGTGTTGTATATCCAAAATGATCTAACTCTTAGATATACAACACATGTTTTAAACTTCTTTAACCCATACTCATTTTCCAATATGGATTAACCCACTGTTTTTTCTTTTTCATCTTGTATTTTTATGTTTTTTTTTTTGTGTTTTTGGAGCAGAAAGACATAAAAGTGGAGTAGGATTACATATTTAATATAGTTTTTTTTACATAAGTGGGTTAAGGAAATCTAACTGAGTTAACCTCAGATGGGTAAAATGTCAAATTTTAAATCATAAGTAGACAACTTAAATTTCAGCCAAATCACAAATGGGTAATTAAGTTGTAATTTTTCCTATATTAAATGTCAAAATTAAGAGAAAATTCAATTAAATTTTAATTAAATTCTCAATTTTGTGTCACATTTTCCATCTAATTTTTAATTGATTTTTGTGTCAAGTGAATTATTGAGTGTAAAAATTGAGATGTCCAAATCTACTTAGATTCTAAATTGGATTTCCACTGTAGTCCAATTTTGTGTCATATGTCTATCTAATTTTTTAATTTTTATTGCAATTTAATTATTGGGTGCAAAAACTGAAGAGTCTAAATCTAATTAAATTTTAATTCATATATATATATATATATATATGATAGAATTTCTACTCTAGCCTAATCTAAGTATATATGTGTGTGAAACTCTCTCCTGAAAACTTGAACCCCAGCCTTTACCTCCCACACCCCACAAACACTTATACTTGTGGAGTGATCATCACACCAATAGTGTACGGTAGTAATTTTAATTCATATATATATATGTGTGTGTGTGTGTGTGTATTTGTGTGTATAAAATAATAATGAGAAACCATTATATATTTTAAAAAATATATAATTTTGAAAAAGGTGTAAGGTAATATCATGTATAATTTAAATCTCTTTTACAAAAAATGTATAATTTAAACGGCTTAATTATAATTATTTTTAATTATACTCGTCCATGTGCACGAGTCACAAGCTGCCAAAATCTTCCTTGTGATGAGTTGTCAAATCAATCCCCAATGATTGAAATTTTACATACCCAAGCCTTTTGGTGTCCAAATACACAGGGAACACATGTCCACCACCGGCCACCGATTACACTCATTGGGATCAATCATTATGTGCATTGAATCCCAAACTTTATGTGCCACATTTCATTGTCACTGCTTCCCATGCAGATGGTATGTCTCTCCCACATTACATTCCGTTCTCCAAGTGAGTTATAGTTGACCTTGCCCTCCTTATCAAACTGCACTGCCTGGCCATTCTTTGGAAGGAGATTTTGGGATATGAAATTTGTAGTATTAAAATTACATTACCAGCCCCTGAATGATGATGAGTTCTGATTCTGGTAGTGCTTGCAATTTTTTTAGGAGATTTACAGTGTAGAATCTGAGTAGATCTGGGCAGGAAGTTTGTTATGAATTAGAACTTGGCAGGTAGGGTATTGTACTTATCAGCAGATGATGTTGCTGCAATGACGATTGAATTTAAAAGAACCGTTGCAGGAGCCATAGAAAGAGAGAAGTGAGTTGACTTGATTTTTGAATGTAAAATTACTTAGCACTCTTGTTTGTGACCATAGGCTGAGATTTCTCTTACGACACTGGTCAAATTTCAGGAACCAAGATGATCATTTTTCTAGTGTATGAATAAACTTATTTTCATCAGTTTATTTTGTTTAATGTGTATGAGTATTATTGCACTCAGGAAAAGCTAAACTTTAAAAAGATGTACTAAAGAAATAAAACTAAATAGGCTCGTCCAAACTAATTAGCATAATTAGGAATTTTTATTTTTATTTTAAAAAAACACCTCAGGTGTATTTGTGCTTGTTTTTGGGAACTGTTATGTTAGTTGGCAAAATGTATTTTTTTGATATCAAACCTTTACTGATGTTATTTGAGTAGGTCAACTGGTGTGACAAAAGCCAAGAAGTGATCATATGTGATTTTTTTGCTAGGTAAATTGGGAAAGGAGGCTGATGAGATTCGAACCCTAGTGCCCAAATATAAAGAAAGGCTCCAAAACTAACTATTGGGGCATCTCCTGGAACCCTTTCTTCCTTATGATTTCTCACACATTTAAGGATGCACACAATTCGTCACATAAAAGCAAAGATTCAGGTAACCAATCAATTTAAAAGAGAGGCCAAATTCTTATTATGTACAAGTACGATGGGTTTGAAGCCTCACAAAAAAGACTTCTATCCGTACTCAAAAGGGGAGTTTCAAACTTAAAATGGAGATCATCACACGGTAACAATATCATGACAAACGGTGGCGACCTTTTTTATTCACTATAACTTTCAAGATGAAATCTCTCTCAAAATAAGGTACAAAAAATCGCCCTTCAATGTCAAATTTTTTTCAAGTTGAATGTAAAAATAATCAAATCAGGTTTTGATGGGTCATATAATAGGGTAGGGTTGGGAGTGATAATGAAGCAATTGGAGGCTGCCCTTTGTATCAAATAATGAAGTTATGAATTAGCTTAGAGAGAGAGAGAGAGAGATTCTAGAACTTTAAGAACTAGTCTCAGAAGTCCCGCCTGCGTTTTCAGGTTGACTACCATTAACAAAGAAGGCTACAAGAAGGCATGTCTTCTATCCTTAGTACACCATCCATTAGAAGTTCCCTTTCAAGCTGAACCCGAGTAGATTTTAGAACATCCTATACCATGTAAACTCTAGTCAGAACCCATCTAAATCAATACTCAACCAGACAGCTACTCAAAAGAAAACTAATATTATACGTTTAGATTTTATGAATTATGTAAGTTTAGGCATCATAAGAAGCTGTCTAATCAACCTGAAGCATATAACCCACAATGACGTATTTTGTAAGCACAAATCTAAAAGAAAGCATGGTTTCTCACATTAAACTCCATGTATGTTGCATTTCTCTCGAGCCATTGCTTGTCCATTACCAAGAAAGCCACACAATAAAGCAAGTCAAATGCCCACTCATTTTCTGAAAACACATATGAGAACAGATCATGCAAGGTTATGTTCACGTATATAATAACATAGATGTCATGAAATCATACGCTAAGCCGACCATCATCGGGCATCACTTGGCAAAGGCAAAAGACACAGCTTGAGGTCAAAAACTAATCAAGCTTTTTTCCCAGAAGCCAGAGCAGCAACACTGCAGTGAGCTTTTCAAAATACATAATCGATACTAAAAAGTATAGTTGCAGGCTCTTACCTGACAACATTTGCAAGAAAACTGCTCTGATAAAAGTCCTGGGTTTTGCTGCAAACAAAGAAACTCTCCATGTTAGCATTCTTCCTCCCAAAATACAACTATAATCAATAAGTTGTGGGGCAATTTCTTTATTACTGACTGCTGGCATGGCTCTTTGTAATTGATGCATGATAAAAATGACATCAGTAATATGTCCTGTGAAAGTAATGTTTACTCCAATTTCAATAAGCTATATTGCGAAGAATGCTATGTTGTCCCTAGCTTTACTCAATTGAAATTTCCTGCCACGTATAGTTGGTTCATTAGAGCTCGGGGTTAGACAGCCTAGAAAATGAAGGATAGCCTAGTCATATTGTTAGTCAAAACTTGCAAGATGGGGTGTTTTTTTTTTCTTGCTGAATCTTTTTATTTCTATTTTAATTTTTTAGCAGAATGCAAGATAGGGTATTCAAATCTGGGAAAAATGTACTGCCATGCGCTCTTACATGCATGAAGGTCAAGCATTTGCATGATCATGAAGGTGATATTTACACCAGCAACGGCAAATGGATATTCCCAAGCAGCTCGATTTCCTCCCTGCTTGTTCAGTAGACGCTGAAAAGATGTCTGCAGCAATAAATAAAAGACAAAAAACTATATATTAAAAGTTAAAACAAGTTGAATCCTTCATTGAAAATCCAACATGGTTAAAAAACAGGATCAAATTTAGTATAGTTATATTCCAGGTTTCCAGCATGTGAAAAAGTTCTTTTGTGAAGTTGTGAACGCTAAGTCAGTGCATAAATGATTTTGAAACCAAGATAAGAGTTTGCTGGAAGAACAGAGTCTGAATCAATTGTACATTGAAGAGCCAGGTTAGAATCTTACGGAAAATGTCTTCGCAAAGAACAATAAATTCTCCAACGAAATGAATCCAGCTCCTCTATTAAGTTGCAATTGTCAACAACTGAATAAGAGAAAAAGGCATAAAATGATAGGAGAAAGCAATTCACAGGGATAACAAGAGGTGAAAGTAACCTGAAATCAGTGGAAGGATCTCTTCCCTGCCATCCCATTTCTTTCCATTGATCCGATATCAGGCCATGGAGCTCCTGACCAGGGTATGTAGCAGACCATAGAGCTCTCAAAGCTGCCTATGCCAGTAAAACTTTCTTACTAAGTAACTTGAAACAAACAAAAAATTTATTCAAAGAAAAATGTGAATTATATCAGAAACATAGGTTTAACACTTGTGTGCGGAGGATTTATACATGGAGGGAAACCATTCCCTTCTAGATGCTCCACTAGGAGCTGTTTTTCTCCTGGGACAAGCCTCCTTTTAACTATTTAAGAATACAATATTAAACCTGGTGATCTGGCCTGGAAGCATCAAAGTAAACTTGCATTCTGTGCTTCAATCTTTTCAGTCTTTCTTCCTGTAAGAATGAAAACAAGTCTATTACATAAGAAATCATCGGAACGCATAAAGGTAAATATATTTTAGAATGGCAGGATTTAAAAGAAAAAAAGGAGGGGAAAACTGCAAAAATAAACTTCAGAATTTGTACCTTGAGAATTATACTGTGACTTTTAAATTTGGTTGTATTAAATCCTAGACTTTATAAAATATGATAATCTAAATACTTCGTACATATCTACTAAAAATTATCAATGAAACAGCCCATTATGTTGGAGTAAAATTTTGATGGGAGCTAATTATTACACCTAAACACTCTAGCTAATTATTACATACCGAAACGATGCAAAGAATATATATAGACTTGGGCAGAGAGAGAACTGAACACTGACATATAATAGATATGCATTATCTATAGTATGATATGAGAAGTGTTATATCTATAATATTTTTATAATAAATCATAGATGGTAAGTTATTATTAGTTATAATTTGAATTCACGATTTAGATTACTTTTTACCCACTTATAATAACTAATAATAACTTACTACATAAAATTTGTTTTAAAAATATTGTAAATATGACATTTTTCTGCGTTTTTTGAGGATGTCACAAACAAGAATATTGACCCAGTAATAGAACATGTAGTTCCAGATCTATGCACATGACATTCAAAAGGAAAGAGATTATTAAATTCTACTTTAAAGTTTAATGAGGAAAACCAAGCTAGTATTAAGTTTCAGTTGGTCCTGTTTCTTACGATGGAGTTGATAAGTGCAGATAATCTGATACTTGTTGTTTTGATGAATGGCGGATAATTCAACTTTGTTGACTAATTACACTTTAAAATCAAGAATAATTTTACGACCATAGTTATGAATTATTTTAAAATATTTTTACAAATTATTGTAAAAAGTGTCGTAAACTTTAACATTTTCTTAAAATCAATCCTTGGTAGACAGTAATTGTACTAGGTGAACTATGCAATATATCACAGTTTATTCTTCAAGTAGCTCAAGCTAAATTTTCACAATTATTGCTGACCAACCTAGCTTTTTCTTCATCAATGCCATCTGTTCTATTCTACTTTATGATACGCATAAGTAGATAGTGGGGTAATCTTGGTAGATCGGATAAGCGTGTGTTGTGCGAGCATATGCTAAGTCTAAAAATATTTAGTGAGTGTGTTTATGTATATACATGTTATGTTCGTCAGTGGTGTACACTACTTGCCTGTAGAGGTGTCAAGTTAATGCAGATTCGCTCATAATTTCCCTTTCTCTTGAAGCAAACACAAGTGAGGCCCTTTCCAATCCATGTATGTGTCCCATTAGTTGCATCATCTGCACATAAGAAGAATCCGTAAAATAAATTAAGCTTAAATTTCGATCATTCGCCTTGAAAGAAATTATTGCCATGCACATTCAATTTATTATAGCCTCAAACAGTGATTGAAATAAGTACTGCCACCAAAAAAAAAAAAAAATTTGAAGCAGCTAGGAATAATGAAGTTTGAGATTTATTTATTTAATTGGTGAAGCAATCAAGGTATTATTAAAATGATGGGGACCATCCGAAGGGAAGGTGTGTAGTCAGTGTACAGTGGACAACTGTCATAAATATTATCCCCATGGTCCCTGGAGAAGACAAAAGATGTATTCTGTATATAACGAAGAGTTGCAGTCTTGCTAGCTAATGCAGTCATGTATCCCTACTCTCCTCGTACAGATAAAGTGAGTAAGATGGGTTAGACAGACACGAACTGAGCTGGAACTTCAGACCTGGGACCACATCCGCTCACATGGGGGAACCACTTGACTATACAGTATACACACGCGCTCTGAAGGAGAGCGCGTGGTTTGAGTTCAAGAGTCTTGGACACTATTTCATCAATATATTTTTAGAAAAATTCCGACACCATAATTTATTGCACAATTTTTATCACAATTTTTTTTACATGTTATAAGACTTGTGAATGGTAAAGAAAAAAAAATAGATTCACACTTTTATTACTAATAACTCATCATGTGGCGAGTTATAAAAAAATTATATAATAAGTTATAGTCTTAATATTGCTCTAATTTCTAAATTACAAATAGTAAAAGAGAAGAATTTGTATTCTAATTTTTTATTAGGAAAATGTTAGAGATACAAATTTTTTTACAAATAACTAATATAAAAAGTGATTATTAATAAATAAATAAATAATATTAATGATAAATCTCAATAAAAATCAATTAAAATTGACCATTATAATAATCTGTAAAAATATTATAAAATAGTTATTCTTATATCGTTACTCCAACAATTTAATTAAGGTAAAAAACTGTCTCGAGTAGATGTTCATCTAAATGACACTAACAGTGTCATAATTATTTAGACTTTCCAACCCCACTTATGAAAAAGTTTCTCAAAACTTTGCACAGATGCGGCAAACATAAATATGACCAATAATAAAGACAAACCTTTTTTTTTTAGGTAGATAGTAGGTGTGGGAGATATGGGGTACAAATTACAGGTATGGAACATCAAGAATACTGTTACTATTGAGATATACAACTTTACTAACTATCCGATTCTTTAAAAATAAATAAATAAATAAAAACTACTCTAAGAGTCTATTTTACAGCCCAATGACAATTTTTTTTTCATAATCTAATTTAACAATTTGTTATGGTGGGAAAATGTGGTCAGTAAAACACTGCCTTTATATTGATTCACTATTAAAAAAAATGTACATGAGTTCAACTTTAATTGACACATCCTCTCTTTTCAAGTACTCGGTACAGTTTAGGTCATGAGTTTAAGACCAAATAGATGCATTTATAAATTACCCATAAAAGAAAAGATTATGAAAATGTTTGTTTCACTAAACTTTTTCTTTTTAAGAGACAAACACACACATGCATAAGCATATAAGACATTAGACATTACCTGATACACTATGTAAAGTGTAGGCATAAAGCTTTAGGTATTATAATTAAATTAAATCGTATGTCTTTGAAAGTTGTAACTATATACAAATAAGTGCATTGATGTACCGTCTTAATTTTCTCAATTAAATTCAACCAGTCATGGAAGCAGCAGGAGGTGATAACCAATTAAACTACAAAACCAAATAAACTACTTGAATTCTATATTTTAAAAAATAATTATTAAACCTATTCTTAATTTTTTTTTTTTTTAAACATTACTAAATCCCTACGATTCCTCACATTTTGCCATGTTTAGGTTGGTGATAATTTACTTACATTTAATGAAATGCCTTTCCTGCTTAATGAGTTTCAATTAATTTATGCCTTTACTGCTTAATGAGTATTTTTTTTTTTCTATCAACTAATGAAAACAAACACCATAGATTCAATTATATGAATTATGTTATGGATCTTACAACACAATAATTTTTTTTCACAATAGTTGAAGCCTTTATTTGATTCTCATTTAAACCTACCATCAACATCATTTTGTTTTTGTAAGTACGACTAACTTCATTTGACTTACTAGTTACTACCTTATCCCTTAAGGGATATTTTATGAAAATTGATCAAACATAGAGCTGAACCCCACACTCTATCGTAGAGCACGAAAGAAACAGTCCAATCAGGGACCGAGTGCATGTGATGGGCCTTTGTTGATGTGGGACCCGGGATTGTATATATGGACAATGATTGCATCATTGCATGCATTGCACCGTCCGGTCCACTAAGTTTCACATATCCCGACTGCCGCCTAATCCGGCATTAAAGTCTAAACCTCACCCAAATCTCTCTGTGTTTACCTTACTCTACAGTCTCTACTCTCTCCACTCAAAAATCTTCGGAATCTATCACCCCTTTTTAAAAAAAAAAAAATTGCAAGCCAAAACCCAAAAAATATAACAAAAAATCTCACAAAATGTCCAAAGATTATGCACGGAGAAAATAAAAACTTCTTATTATTATTTACAATATGTTTGTTTCGATAGAATATATTATATAAAAATAATTTTTTCATACTTTTTAGTATTTAATAATACAAAAAAATAAATTAATTGAAAACAACTCTTTGAACATTGTTCTACACATAAAACGTATATCTTATTTTTGGATATTGTTTTTCATTATTTTATTTTTTGGAAAACAACATTATTTCACACCAAGTTAAATAAAGAAAATTAAAGAATTAATTTTGAACTCAATAAATATTACTGCCAAATATAAGAAAATATTTTTCACTAAATAACTTATTTTTAAAAAGCACTCAAACAAATAAAAAGGATGATCTGACCTAATACCCTCCATCCTGTTATGACAACCAGGAAGGAGTTGTCATTTGAACTAACTGAGTAAAAAACGGCAAACAAGACGATTGAACAGTAAAAATGGATCCAAAACGCTCTTTAGATAGAAAACAATGCATCAATTATATTCAGTAGCAGAAAGGTTTTGGCTTCTGTTTATACATATTAGATCGAGATTGTGGAAGAAGTTTTAGAAACGAAAGCTATTATATATAATATTCTCGTAAATCACATAGACACAGAGCGTGTACCTGATGAAGAGGAAGCCGAAGAGTGAGTGCGTTGGGATATTGAGTGTGAAGGAGAAAAAGAACGGAAGGAAACGCAGCCTCCCTGACACTGAGTGTGAGTCCTAACCATACTCATCTCAGCCCTGATTCCTAATTCCTAGTATGCGATCCTCCTTCCTATCTATCTATCTATCTATCTATCTAGCTAGCTATCTCCGTTTCAAGTCCACATTTGGTGCTTTCATGTCAGAAAAGGCCACAGAAAGAGAAAGAGAACCACTTCTCAACATTTTTTTTCGCGACTGTGAGTGAGTGAGACACAAAATGCGCAATTACAAAATAATACCCCCACTCCTTATTAACAAATTTTGTTGATGCACACTCTTCCGGGTCAAGATGCCAAGTTTTCAACTATGTTTTACTATTATTATTAATATTTTTGGATATGATATTTGTCAGCGAACCATTTTAAGGAAATTTTTATTCGAGAAGAAAAAATAAGGCCACTAATGTTTTGACTGTTTTTTCTATTTTTTATAAAAGTGGAGTCAAAATTTTAAAAAGTATCACATTCACAATATTTTCATAACAAATTATAGTTTGTTAATTAGTTTAAATTTGAAATTACCACTAATGATAACAACCAATAACAATATATCACTTAAAATCTGTTGTAAAAATATTATAGATATAACATTTCTCTTAATAATTTCCCTAAGGACACCGGTTAATATGATCATTTCTTTTACGCTTAAATTAGGGGTAGAGAGAGCGAGCTAGGGGGTTATGACCCCTTAACTTCTCAAAAATCTTCAATCCCTCATGTAATTTTGGTAAAAAAAAATTTAAAAAAATTGGAATTAATTTCAAATAATAGGTCTCCCTAGATTTTTACTAACCACACATAATTTAATTATATTTTATTTTTATTAAATTGAGTTGTATATTGTTAGACATGGTAAGACTTATCATATATATATATATAGCTTAGCCCTCTGGAATAATTTTCTAGCTTTGCCATTGACTAAGATACTAATTGATTTTTGATATAGCTGAGGTTAATCTTATTTGATGATAAGAAACTGTATCAACTAACCCTTTCTCAAAAAAAAAAAAAAAAAGTTTAACTAACCATAACCCACTATGATGCTATGAAAAGTAGTGTGAAATTATTACGCTAGTAGTATTATTTGAGTATTAAAATTATAGTATAATAAAATTCTTAAATCACATTTCAATTATCAACAACTAGTGAAGTCATGATTAAAAAAACAAGTCATCAGTGGGAGTTGGAATTTTGTCACCGGCTTTTTAATAGTGATTGGATTTCATTATGGAATCTTTGAATGATTTTTTTTTTTTCTGAATAAGTATATTATGGAAAGTAAGAATTCATTTTGCTAAATTAAAATTTTGATCGTTAAAAAATAACAAAGTATCATTTTCTATGCATATCATAAAATTAATTATTTGGCTATTAATTGTTAGATAAATACATGGAACTGGAAAGGAAAATATTAAATTATTAAAGGAATGCTTAATATGTGCTTCTTTCCCTTTTAAAAAAAAAAATTAAATGGTTATAAAGTTTTACGAGAAATCTAGCTAAAATAAAGTGTCATCAAAAGGTGGCTAAACAAATGCATTGTAATTTGACAAGATTTTTTTTTTTTTTTTTTTTTTGGCGTTAAAAGAGGATTTTATTGCAAACTGATAAAAGCGCACTACAGAGTCTTCAAACCATAACTTAACAACCACTGCTACAAAAACAACATCATCCACAACGACAACACAACAACAAGACAACGACATAACACACTACAAACAGACTTCTGATAGCCAGATTTTAACTTTCTTGACATATACATCCCACTAAGCGAGGCGAGGTGAGTCTCAGTAAGTCTCAAAAATAGCATTGCGTAAAAAATGCAGGACATATATCGTAAAACATTTCACGTTCAGTTTGATTTGCTCCTTGTAATTTGACAAGAATGAGGTATGAGAATTCATTCCCAAATCAATATAAAATGTATTTATTTATTTTGATGAACAATATAAAATGTATATTTTGATACGAGAGGAATTTGACTTTCATGATAGGGTTAATATAATGTTTTTTATTAACCCAGATAGTGGACATGTATGTCGTTGTTGTGGTGGTAACAGACAAGACCAAAATGGTATCTACTCTTTAGGTTCCACATGGCAGGCGCAGTCCTAAAAGTAAAACCTCCAACCGCATATGAATAAAAGTGGAAAGTTCTTTAAGTACGCACAAAGTACAAAAAAAATTATGCCCTTACATTTAATGAGTGAATCTCACTAATAATATAAAATGAGGAAGTGCTATTCTTTATGTTTTGAAAGCACTTAAAAATTACTTTATAAAATTAGAGTGAAACTTTTATGGGAAAAGAATTAGGAATGGGAAGTGTTTCTACCAATGAATATGGGGAGCAAATTTTGATGAGGCCGGCCTTATGTTCTTAAATTTACCTGGTATAAAGCATTCGTATAAGTAGATGCAAGATACAAAATGTGCAAAAAATTTCACAATATAGCATCAAATAGACCTGCATTAGTGCTTGTAAACTTTGCATAACTTTGCATATATGCAAAATTGCTATAGTAACCGTGCATATATGCACGATCACTATAGCTTTGTACATGACTATTTTATTTTATTTTTTTTCTTTTTGCTCTCTTGCCACCCTCTCTTCAATATCAAGAACAAGAAGAAGAAGACAACCACAATCAACCCAAAATTAAACACCCCTAATTCAAACACCACCACAGTCAACCCATTACAATATCAATTTAATCCAAACACAATCACTACAAAACACGTAGGTGTATAGTCGCATTTTTTTTAGCTGCGTTTACAAAAACCCAGCTATAGATAACCTATAGCCATGCGTTTTTAAGAAATGCAGCTATAGACTTAACCTATAGCTGCGTTTTTAAAACACGGCTATAAGTTAGGTCTTGCTAAATAATTTTTTTTTTCAAAAGAGGACCTATAGCCACGTTTAAAAAACACAGCTATAGCTAACCTATAGCTGCGTTCATAAACATGGCTATAGGTCTTCCTTAAAAAAAATTTAAAGTCCTATAGCCGCATTTAAAAAACGCATGGATCCCTGCCAAGGTGTGTAGGGATTACTACCAAATGGTATGATCAGAGGTCCCTAATGTGGCAGAGTCCCTACTACCTCAAAGTAGAGGACAGCTAGGACCCGACAGATGTCTGGGGGAATCCATACGTTTTCAGCCCTCCTCTACTCCGAGGTAGCAGGGACTCCTACCACATTAAGGGCTTCTACCCATACCATTTGGTAGTAATCCCTACACACCTCAGCGAGCTCCTCGGCCAAGCGAATCTCAGTTTCCTCGACCCCACGGTTGTAGGAAGCCTGCACCAAGGCCTCCACAGTCTCCTTGATAGTTTGAGTTGCTTCTTTATCTTGGGTCAACTCTGCCTTCAGCTCTAGGACTTGTTGTTGGGCTGTGGCTCGCTCTATCTCGATGTAGTGGAGCTTTTTGCGTTGCTCCACCGCCTGAGTTTCAATGTTTTTGAGCCCAGCCTCGACACTCCTTCTCCCCTTCTCCTCTTCTACCAGCCTCACGGCGAGCTCCTTATTCTCCTGGTCGGCCACACCCAGGGCCTTGCCAGCCTCGGCCCGAAGGTTGGCATCGGCTTTTGCCTCTTTCTGAGCATCATTTACCCATTCCTCGACGACAAACACCTCTTGGATAGCATGCACGAAGGTAACAAAAAAGCACGTCACAAAAGAAAGAAGAATGTAAGAAAATAATTAAACTAGGTGTCAGTAATGCTGGCAGTAGAACTTACTAAGACTAAATCCCTCTTCTGGGACAAAAAGAGCTCTTGTTGCCTCATTTCTTTAGAGCATTCATATCCTTAGGTAGAAGGATAAACTGCTCCAGGGCTTCAGCCAAATAATGGGCATGCCCTATCTGAAACTCCCTTATGGTGGAGCTCCGGGGAATAGCAACCCCATCCAACTCCAGGCAAGGGACCCAATTAGAGTGAGAAGGGCGCACCTCGGCCACTTCATGATCTTCCCTACTCTACACAGAAGAAGCCCATGCTTGGCCTTTAGCTGTCTTTTACTGCTTGGGCTCCTTCTACCAGACTAGCTTCCCCTCCTCAGTTTCATCCTTGTCTTTTCTTACTTCTTAAGGTTGGATATAGAGAGAAAAATACCTTGAGGAGGAGAAGGGGACGGGAGAATAGCAGGGGGCCTAAAGCGCCCTTTGAGGTCTGTTCCTTGGCCCTATTTGCAAGGAGGTCCCTGAAGCCTCTCCTTGTTTGCAAGGCCATTTCTTCTTCTTCCTCCTCGGTACTATTATACACACAAGCAACTACAAAACTGGGATAATGAACACCCGAGTTTCTGTCCAATTCACCCTCTTCGTTCGAAAGGTAGATAACATGGCCTCCCGACTCTTTCTCTTCTTCCTCAAGTCGGAATTGGTCGATTTCCTCCTCAAGTGACAGTCGAGAAGAGGCGATCTCTTCCCTTGGACTCGCTGTTACTGGGAGAGCTCATTGAAGAGGTCGAACAATTTGCACTACGTCCTCTTGGGTTAGAAAACCTCGCACCGTGACATCAGTGTGATTAAGCCGAAGATCGCTTGCAAGGATTGCGTTGCCAACATCCTGCAAGTATCGGACAAGGGCTCAAAATCAAGGATGAGGTGGACAGCCCTCAATTGCCTATCTTTGCTCATGAACACCTCGGATTGAAGCACCCTGATAAGATCGTCGTTGTTGACAAATCTGATATTAAAAGCCACGTGCCTTTTATCTGCAAACACAGCCGAGAAGAAATCGCACAGTTAGAAAGATGAACACCTAAAAACAGGAGAGAAGAATCATAAAATTGAGTCTTACGACGAGGAACCTAAGACTAAGGCACCCCACCTAGCTCCCCCTCTCGTATTGGGCAGTGAAGACCATCGTGCCACTCCCCAGAGGTGATTAAATAGTCATCCTTCATACCCTTGTTAGACTTAGGAAGACATGAGATAAGCTTGACAACTGAGGACTTGGACTTGAGGTAATATCACGCGCCACCAAATGAATGGCACTTGAACATTCAGACGACGTGCCAAGTGAGATTTAGGCCCATATGTGCGTTAAGGGCATCTACGCTACCTAGGACCCTAAATAGGTTAGGTGCACATTGATGTGGACATAGTCTATGGGCGATCAGGTAGTCCCTAGTTACGCTATCCATAGGTGTTAGGATTAGTGCTCTTAAATCTTATTGTATGATGCTATGTATGTTATTATGTATGACATTATGTATGACTTAATGTTGTGTTTAATAAATTTATTTTATTATTATCTAAAAATAATGGTAATATGAATGTTGTGACATTATCATATAGTCCATGAGATGCATAGTATGTGATTTATGTGATTTAGTCACAGAAGATATAAATCACAAATTCTTTGTAAACTCAGAATTTTAGTTCGTAGTCGGTGATGAAATTGGGCTTTCATCTGTGAAGACTATAACATATCAACTAAGATGATTTGTCTTGATCATGAAAATGGAGATTTCTAGTTATTATATTGATATGTCTTAAGAGTTATGACATTTTGAACTAGACTGCTGTGAGATTTATTATTCTTCTAACAACTGTCAAATGAATAATAAACTCACGACTTATATTTACATGAACTCTTAATCCTGAGAGGATAATGGACCTGATCATGAAATGTAGGTTACTTTGATATATCAGGAGTGAGATCTATAGTGACGGTCAAAACTTCAGTATGTTTAGCAACCGCATTTAGTGTTGATGGAACATATATTCTCAAGATGGAATTCATAGTCTCTTAACAGAGATACAAAATATTTCCTTGAGATAAGTTTAATAGGTTTGGTTATTCAGAGAGTTAGACTTAACCACTTTAGTAAGGAGTTACTAAAGTATATATTTATGAAATTGAATTTCATAAATATATAATGAATAACTTAAAGGATTAAACCGGGTAATCAAGGAATTAAGATGTAGTAATCTACAAAGTGGCAGTCTACATTCATGACTTTGTTTTATTACGAATATTTTATGAAATGGTTGCATGTATAATAAAGTCTTGGAATATAATTTATAAATAAGGTCTAGAGTGCAACTATATTTATATAGTGGTATTAAATATAGTTAATGGTCCCACTTTGAAATTGTCAATAGTTGACAGAAAAGCTCAAGGCCCATTGGAGCTAGTGTCTTATTGGTCCCTTTTGGTCCCACTCCAAGCCACACACTTAAGCCCAATTGGAAAGCCCAATTGGAAAGGCCTAAAAGGTCAGTCCAATTAGATAATCAGTTAGATACAATGGAGAAATATACAGAATTTTTATTATGTGTGAAGGACCACTATTGTGAAGTAGTGTATATGTAAGTGTTAGACACTTTGACATTTTTCCTTTTGAAAACTGATTGAGAGACCACACAGCTTAGGCGTTAGTGGAATTGGAGTGAAGATTGAAAGTGTTCCCAAGTCCTTCTTATCTTCGGTTTTGAGATTCACCACACCAAGGTACACTCTCTTATTCTTAAATTCTAAAACTTAGATAGTATATGTTAACATTTATGAATGAAGTATATCCGTTATTTTTCCACTGCGTATGTTTTGTATGTGATACAAACATGTTATTTTCCATCTATAGGAAGCATCATTCCCCCTTCTATGAAGGCGATTATGGGAATGACGACCTCCCTCTCGTTTCTATTAGTATGCCACTGCCTCGAAGCACAATATCGAAGGGAAACTCCTAGGCGGATGTGGTATTTAGCCCTAAACCCCTCCATACCGGCGGGGGAATCTACGAGATGTTTGAATCTACCCATCTAAGCAAACTAGAAAGAGGCGAAATATATGTTTAAAGGAAGGAGATAGGAAACTGAAGGCCGAGGAGATTAGCCGAGGAGAAAACGGTCAAAAAGAATATATAAAAAAAACTTACGAAAGTAAGTAGAAGGAGCAACTCAGGAACTTCTTGAGAACAGGAAGAATTAGGAAATCTTGAAATCTTGGGAATGTGAGAAGCCTAGAGAGTTCGAAGGTGTGCAAAATGAAGGAAATGAACTCTTCGAGTGCTTTATATAGGAGGCGGGCTTTAGGAAGGAGTTATCCCGCCCAAAATTCAAGGAAAAATATTAATTGTGGGATCCTCATCTTACCGTTGGATGAGGGGAACAGGGTGCTGCCTGGAGCATTAATGAAGTGCTACAAACTCTGAAGCATCAAGTACAGTTACAAGACATGTGAAATGACATTCTCGCACATGGGAGTTAAAGACACGTATTAGGTCAATTGCTTTAAGTCAAAACCCCATTTCCCTCCTTGGATGGAAGGAAACAAATTTGAGTTTTGAGGGGCTATTGTAGGGTACAAGGATTCTAAGTAGGGTGATCATGCCACGTGTCACGCCTAGTTGAGAAGGACAATTAGTGGGCTGAGGCCACGTCCTCGGATTTTGTGATCATGTCATCAATGCACTATTTGAGGAGGCTCTTATATGCAGAAAGGGTTTTGGGAAGGGGGACGACACTGACGTGATTGAAAAGCTAGAGATTGCCATCACATTTAATGCATTCTTCCAAACCTTTTGGCTGCATTTATGTGAAGAAAACCCTTGAACATTATTGTCTTGGGTGCCGCATCTCACAGGGACTCAAAGAAGGTGCTAGATGGGATTGTCACTTGGGGAATGACCTATGCGATTAACAGATGGAAGGCCAGGGTCATCTGAAAGGGTCTATATAAAATAAAAGGTCCCCCATGAAAGGAGGGATCAAAGAGAGAGAGAGAGAGAGAGAGAGGTGGAAAAACACTATAGATTTAGGAACAATATCTGTAACCTTCCCTTAAGAGAAAGAAACATAGGAATCAACCTCCTTGGATTGAGTCCGAGGACAATTTTCATTATACAAACTATTCTATCTTTGTCATATTTTGATCTTGACCCATTATAATTGACTTACAAGCTCATTAAGACTTAGATTTCACACCCACTCTCTATAAATTCATTGTCTTGGGCTCATTGGGCCTTTTGCCTTTCCTATTTTGGGCTTAGGTATGAATTGCGTCATTACAGATATGTTTATAAAATATTAAATATTACTATATATAAAATATTTATGTAAAATTATACTAGTTTAGTGGTAAGACACGCATGTGATAATATTTTGTCAAGGTTTGAATACTCTCCTTGTAATACAAAACTACGTCGTTTTAAAAAATATTAAATATTACTATTTATAATATATATATATATATATATATATATATATATATATATATAGAATATTTATGTGGAATTACACTAATTTAGTGGTAAGACATGCATGTG
The DNA here is from genome assembly GCA_014183005.1 of Castanea mollissima. Lineage (NCBI taxonomy): Eukaryota > Viridiplantae > Streptophyta > Magnoliopsida > Fagales > Fagaceae > Castanea > Castanea mollissima. The sequence goes on from JACAVU010000004.1 coordinate 42,121,589, forward strand.
ATAATATTTTTCCCAAGTTCAAAACCCACTAAGAACATTTTAATTTTTACTCTCCTTGTAACACAAAACTACGCTGTTTTAAAAAAATATTAAATACTACTATTTATATATTAAAAAAATTGTATAAAATATATATGTAAAATTACACTAGTTTAGTTGTAAGACACGCATGTGATAATATTTTCCCCAGGTTCAATTCCCACAAAAACATTTTTAATTTTTGCTCTCCTTATAACACCAAAGTACGTTGTTTTATAAAATATTAAATATTACTATTTATAAAATATTTATGTAGAATTACACTAGCTTAGTGTTAAGACATGCATGTGATAATATTTTGCCCAAGTTCAAACCCCACTAAAAACATTTTAATTTTTACTCTCCTTATAACACAAAATTATGTCATTTTAAAAAATATTAAATAATACTATTTATAAAAACATATGTATAGAATATTAATTTAGAATTACACTAAATAGTTATTTATATGGAATAGTTATTACATCAGAAGGACTACAATTTTTCAAACACGTCCTCAATTTATTTTGAATAACTTTTGACTAACTGCTAGACTATTTATTTTGAATAACTTTTGACTAACTGCTAGTCTAGCAAAGGACTGCAATTTGTTGATTTTGCTAGCAGATGCGCCTACAGAGAGTGAGGCCATCGCCAATTGAAATGAGGGATGATTCAATGCGGGGATCAGTTGCTAGAAAGCTGTTCAATTCATCGAAATACTTTTTCCCAATTCTCAAAAATTCCTCCATCTTATCTTCTTCAGGGTCTGCCACTGACCCAAACCATAAGGTATTATCATATGCAATTATTCCACCAATCTTAATCAGTTTCAAAAGTAGCTCATGATATTTGACGTAGCCTTCCTTATCAGCATCCACCAATGCGAAATCAAATGCCCCTTCTTGTTTGCCCTGTGTTCATAATTAGGAAATTAAGATCAAGTATATATGTGCAACTTATCTAGTTATCTTCGGTTGCACAAAATAAAAGGAGACAGAAGACTAGCATATATTACAAGAAGTATTTAGGAAAGATAAGTGAAAAAGTTCAGCTGAGTAGAACTGAAGACAATATTGATGAAATTATGAATTTGGTCAAATTATTTGCGCTAATAGGAATCAAATTTGGAATGTCATTATTCATCAAAATATAACATTTTTAAAAATTTTAGCAAGAGAAAATTTTAGATTCACTTTTTTCCCCTTTTAGGAACAAGGGGGAAAATTACAAAAAACTTAAAATTTTCCCAATTACTAATATAGCATATTTATAAGTAGCTAGCAGCAAAGGTTAAAAAAAAAATTAGGATAGAGTTTAGTTACAAAATTAGTTTTAAGTTAATAAAAAGGAATGGAATGAAATGAAATAGAATGATTATGAGGGAATGGAATGGAATTAAGTAATCTTGATTGGATATTTCAAAATAAAGGAATGAAAATGAATAGAATGTAAGTAATCTTATTTGGGAGTAACATGGAGAGAATAAAATTGAATTATTTTATGATAATATTACTATTAGACCTTTATTTTAAAATAAGTGGTTGAATATATAAGAGTATTTTGGAAATTTTAGTAAAACATTCATTAAATCTAATTTCATTCATTCTCAATCCTCCATATTTCAAGGGAATGAAAATTTGAGGTTTTAAGGAAATAAAGATGAATAAGTGTTATCTCCTACCCATTACATTTCCTCCCACTTAACCTCTCAAACAAGAGAATGGATTTTCCATTCCCTCCATCAAAACTCACAAACAAGGAAGGAAATAATATTCTAAAGTTATTATTTTCATTCCATTTCATTCCTTCTTCCCAAACGAGGGCTAAGGCTACAACCTTACTCAATCAAATAAACAGTATTACATATTTTAAAAAGCTAACCGTTGAATTGTATGTTCTTTACACTCTTAATACACATGTCAAATTTTGTGTCAACCGGATATATTTATTATATGATTTATAAGAGTATATATATATATATATATATATATATTATACATAATTTTAAATTACAAAATATATAAGTTAAACAATTTATTGATTATATAGCTACTAATCTTTAATTTTTTTAGAAATTTTGTAAGCATGGAAGATACAAGAAGAAATTGTATTCTAATGGTGGATTTGTCAAAATTCTCCTCCAATAAAAAAATACTTCTTCCGTCCCACTTAGTTTGTCCTCTATTCCATTTTGGGATGTCCCAAAATATTGTCCAATTTCTAATAATAAAAGTCATTAATTTACTAATGTTCTTATTATACCCCTATTTAATTTTCAAAACTACTCCATTTGAAAAAAAAAAAATCAACAAATTTATTTAAGGGTAGTTTTGGAAACTAATACATTTTTAAAATTTAGACAATATAATAAATAATGTTCCCTTAAAAAGTTTGAATTTTCAAACAGGACAAACTAAAGGGAGTATTAAGTAAAGTTGTAGCCTAACTGCTTAAGGTTATAACTAATTTTATAGCTAAATTTTGTTTAATAAAATTAAGAGAGGCCAAAATTTTTCTGTTAAAAAAATTAAAAACAAATGCATAGGAGAGGAAACGAGTTTCTAATATAAAGACACAACACATGCTCTATTGAAAAGGCATGAAAGCTTTAAAGTGAGAAAATTTATGTAGCAATTATGAAAATTTTTGGAGTTACTAATTTATCTTATTAATTTCCATGTCACTAGACTGTTAATTGCAAAATATTGCCTTGTCATAGTTTTATTATTGAGATACATTATGGTTAACCACCCCAATTTTTTGTTTTTGTTTTTTTTTTTTTTCTCTCTATCCCACAGGGTACTGATGTCTGGTTGGAACTAATTGGAAACTCTTCATGTTTTAGCAATTTTGTTCCACTTCTTGATTGTTGGATAAGATCAACAACAGAAAACACTTTTACCCCATTTTCTACTATGAGCACCTACGATTGCAATTATTTACTTTTATTTAACAAACATACGATTATTAACTTAAGTAGACACACAATTGCATCATGCCTCGTGCTAGAAACTTACATTGGTAATTAAATCATTCAAAATTGGCAAGGCCTCTGATTCAATGAAGTTAATCTTATGCTCCACTCCAGCCTTTTGAATAAACGGCAGTCCAGTTTGATATGCTTCCTTGTTTGGATCAATGGCTATTATCTGCAATATGAAATCCTCAGTTTAATCTGGTCCTTACACTCAAATGCTATATATATGCTCAATAATGCTAAAATTCTGAAAACTACCTTTCCATCAGCCGGTAGTGCTAAAGCTGTAACAAGAAGAGAATAACCAGTAAAAACTCCAATTTCTATTGTTTTCTTCGCATTCATGGTCTTTAGAAGCATTGAGATGAGGAGGCCTTCATCGACAGGCACATTCATTAAACTCCTACCACACATGAACACAGTTCAAAAGTAGTAACTTTAGTAAAGATGTGTTAAAAAAAATGTAAATTATTATCTTAGGCAGTAACAGTGCATGAAATTTAATAAAATGAAGTGCAATAAAATGTAAGATACATGGCTATAGCTGTACCCATGCTCCTCTTCTTGCAATTTGTAGGAGTCTCGAAAATTAATTAAGCCAGTTACAATATGTCACAGCAAAATTTAGTGACATATTTCAATTTTACCACATATTTCTATTTTTCTTAGTAAAAAGAAAGACAAATTATAACTTATCCACCTGTAGTTTTGTCGAAATTTAAGTTGCTTATCTGTAATTTAAAATTTGATACTTTATCCACTTAAGATTTTACCAAAGTTTAAGTTGCATACCTATAGAATAAAAATCTCATGATGCAAGTGTTTCGCGGAATTCTTTTTTATCTTATTTAATCTTGTATCTTTATGTTTTTTGTGTTTTTAGAGAAGAGTGATATAAAAGTGTAGCAAAATTACATATAACCATGTCTTTAAGAAATGTGAATTACAAAACTCTAACTGAGCTAATTTCAAGAGGGTAAAGTGTCAAATTTAAACCATAGGTGTCTACTTAAATTTCGACCAAACCATAGCTAAGTAAGTTGTAATTTTTCCTAAAAAGAATTGGCAACATATCATTTGGGCCCACGAGATAGAGATATATCTCTCAATTAAATTGAAATAATAAAATAATTAATGATTATCTCTATTAAAATAAATAAAAATAGAAATAATTATTTACAAGCAACAAGTTCTAGTGAGACTTTCTAACTGTGGACTAAGAACTTAGTTCAAATTTCAAAGAATGAGAGAAATTTGTAAACACAAAATTCAGAGGCCGACAGATTCCTTTCTATCTGTTCCTCCCTCTTCTCCCTCTCACCATGGTAAAGCAAATGCATACACATCAAACATCCAAACCAAAATGACTTTAAAATAGTGCTTGGAAAGAAAATTATGACCCACCAAAAAGGATGCTCCTTGACTGTGGCCTCTCTGAGTTCTTTCAATTGCTCATGCTCTCGTGGGTAGCTTTTTTCCAAAATGTACTGCAGCATATGAAATCACGTGTAATATTGTATTTGTGGATAAAAATATTATAAATATACGTGTAATATTGTTTAAAAACTAAAAAATATTACTCAAATAATCATACCAAATAACCCTAAGTTTTAGGACTAGTTCTTGAAATACTTGTCAACTGGGTGGTGATGGGCCTAAGGACTAACGTGGTATAGTCAAAGCAATCCAAAACAAAGCACTAATGGTCACTATCATAACGTTACCGTGTAACAAAACCTCCTTCTTCTTCTTTTTTTTTTTTTTTTTTTTTCCTTTCTAAAGTCATTCTTAATATAGAGCATTCACGTTTTTAATACATAAAAATTATTTTTGTCAACTTATTTTATTATTTAATTTATTTTTATTACAATCTCTCAACAAAATTTATTTTTATTACTATCCTCTCAAAAAGTCACACACGTCAAAGTTGCTGTTCTTAAAAATTTGAACATTTTAGCTGCAGTAGAATGTCAAAAATGACAACCTACAACCGCTCAAATCTTATAAAAAATAATAATATTTTATTAATCTTCCAAGTAAAATATCATCTCTCTCTCTCTCTCTCTCCTCTCTCTCTCTCTCATACACACACACACACTATTTTCTCTCTTTTCTTCTACTGGATCTCTTTTCTTCTTTGGTTCATCGGCCTCTCTCTCCTTGTCATCTCGTTCAAGTTCCGAGATGGGTATTGTCTCATCGTTTTGGTTCCGAGATAGATCTCGTCTCATTTCGTCTTTCTCTCTCCGCCAAATCTTTCATCACTCCCGCTCTGTCACCGTGGGTTTGTGATTTGTGATGTAGGTTTGTGATTTATGGTGGTTGTGGGTTTTGTGGATTGTGGGTTTGGTGGGTTGTGGTGGAGGTTGTGTGTTGTTTCGTGGGTTTTGTGGTTGTGGATGTTGGTTTATCAAGTCTGGGTCGTAGAATTGGGTATGAGTTATGGGTAGGGTTCGGCAGCCTTGGGTGGTTTTGCTAGGTCTGGGTGTGAGTTGATTGGGGTGGCTTTGGGTTGTGTGTGTGGGATGATTGATTAGGTGGTTGGTTGTAGGTTGTGCCGTGGGTTGCTGGTGTTGAGGCCGTGGATTGCTTCTGCTTTCTCCTCTGCTTCTCGATCTCTCTCTGGTGAAATCTTTCTCTAGTGGGTGTAGGTTAATTGATTCGGTGGTTGGTTATGGGTTTGTTGGGGGTGGTGGCTTGAGTGGTGACATTGAGTGGGTGGTGTCTAGTGGTGGCCATGAAGGGTTGGTTGGTTGTTTTTGCTTGGAGAGAGAGAGAGAGAGAGAGATATCATGGAAAATAAAAATGAATTATAAATAATTAATAATTAATATTTTAATGAAGTGTTAAAAAAAATTTTGATGTCATGGGTATTATAAAGTAGTGAGTTAAAATTAATAAAGTAAGTTTTAAGATTTTAAATACTATTTTTTTATTTTTAATGTGTTTGATATGAATGCTCTATATACATTCAAATCTAAATTTGATTCTCAATACCAAAGTTTGTGAATGAAACCTTGAAAACATATCATTATTGAAAACGAAGTCATATCTAATATGCTTAAAATCAGATTCTCCAAAACAACATATTAGGGGAAGATTTTCAATATTTCTGCATCCAATTGATAGTTTTAGCTTCAACTAAATAGCCATACATGTTATATCTAAAGCTCCTCACTGTAACTAGAGAATTCCCAGAATACCCAAGAGTTGGGTTGGGTATAAAGGAAACAATTAACATTTTCTCCATTGCAAATAACAAGGTAAAACAGCGCGCACATACTCACAAAAAAAAAAAAAAAGGTTTTCGTAGTGGATTTCAAAAAACTAGTTGTTATTAGAGACAATAAATTTAAGGATAAAATAATTTTTCATGAAAAAATTTCTTCACAATTGTTAGCATGCCCTATTCTGATTGACACTTAATAAGAGTAATGTACTATGATGGACCCAAAGAAAAAGAACGTTATTGTAATTGCAATAAGTCGTATCAATAGTGATGAAAAAGTTGTGTTTCTAACCTTTTGAAGTGCTTGATTTTTTAGGATGGTCTTCTCAGGTGCTGTAAAAAGTTTTCACATGTAGATGTAAGTGCAATTATATAAGCCAAGAATAGGAATGCACACCCCTTGCACGTGTGTGTATGTGTACACATGTACACACACTAACTAAAATAATTAAAAGCACAGTTTGAGATTAGGTCATAATGGCATTGCTGGGTAAAATTTTGTTATTGGAAAATTCTTAATTTACATTGTATTTGCAATATAAGATTTATGTTGCTAGCATAATGTAAACCTATAATTACTCAAAATAATTTGCTCAAATAAATGGGAAAATCAAGAGGATACAGCTCTCCCTCATAGGGAATCTATCAAGGTGACCCCTTTCACTTTACCTTTATCTTCTTTGTGTAGATCGCAGTTCAACTTCGCTGAGGAGAGTAAAAGGTAGAAAAAAAAATTCATGGGTTAGCTATTAGTATCATCTTAAATCAAGATACTACAAATATTATATTCAAAATTTTTGGAAATCTTACTACTTAGGGTTTGTTTGAAATCCTACTACAAAAGGTAAAAGTTAGCTGAAATAATATAATGAGACTTATGAGTAATACCAAAAAATATAATGGACTCATAAATAATAGCTAAAATAAGCTAAATAGTAAAATAAGTTGGCAAATATAAATTATCTAAACAGAGCTTTAGTATCTTGTTGGCTAGAAATTATAAACTCAACTTTTAACTTTTAGCTTCTTCTTTTCTTTTTTTTAACTTTTACTTTTTTAAAATATACTTAAGCACACTTTCAAAAAAAAGTTTTCAACAAAAAGTTAAATAAACTATTTCTAAATAGATACTAAAGATCAAAGGTTATCCAAAAAAATAATGTGGAAGCCACCGCAAGAAAGTATGTACAAGGTAAAATTGCAAGTAGTTCAAAAGAAATACATATTCAACTAACAAAGAAGAATTAAAAGATAAATAATCAAGATGTTCAAAATAACAATTGCAAGAAAGAAAGCAATTAATTAAGTTTACAGAGTAATTAATTATCCTCTAAAAAATGATTGAAACAGAAGCTTACTTGACATAATGATACTTGAATAAACACCTTAGAAGGTAGAACACTTGATGATGTTTGTTGAGGATTATACAAACCTTGGGGGTTGAGGAAAATATTACAGATTGATTACAAATGGGAGCAGATAATTACAAAGGGGGTTTGAACTTTGAAGGCTGAAGTTAGTGTTTTCCACTCTGAAGCTTTTGTGAAGACTGAAGACTCACTGCAAAAGTTTGAGAGTATTCTTATAGCCAATTATGAATTATGCTAATTTTATACTACAACTCGCCATATGATCCACTGACAGACCCTTGCCCATCAAAACTCGCCAATTATTGGAGAGAATTACTGACACATTAGTTGGAGGCAATGAAATGTTATTTTCATTCACGTCAGCACAGGCATGAAGCATCTACCATTACTTGGCACATGTGGAATAGGCATTTTCAACCACCTGAGCTCGGAATCTGCGCTGTCTGTATTATTATTTTTTTGAGGATCTAGTAAGTGAATTTTATTAAGGTAAATCAAGATTGGATACAGGGCTGTTTGTATATTAGTGGCGACTTTTAAATGCTGACAGAGGAAGAGGATTTGTTAAAATATGCTATTTGTATAATCCTAGGAATATGTACAATAAACTTTATTTTAATTGAGTCAAAAACTGACAATTAATACATCAATTTATATTACAAATTCACAATTCAGAAATTACATCAATTTATAATATGGATAAGAAAATTTTTGTCAACATACTACTTGCCTATTAAAGTAACATTCACTCTTTTTATATATATAATTTTTAAAAGAATATAGAATAACATTCAACTCATTTTATGAATTAATGAGTAATGTGATCAAAAGACATCACAAATTGGAAAAGACTCCTCAAAGGCTCAAACTCAAATAAAACTTATAAAGGAAAAACTTTATCTATTTGTAATTAGACTGTAATAAAATCCGAATAGAAGGAAATTCTTATTTATTTGTTGATAGTGATGGTTTTACAAGTCGTTAGTGTTAAGGAGGCTGACGGGAGTATAGAACCCGACAGCCATTGTCATTAGGACATCTCCTTTTGATGCTCAAGGCCACATCCCTTACGTGGTGGCGTTAGGCTAAAGTATCAAGCTGACGGAGTCAAGGCTGACGACCTTAATAGTGAAGGTCCTTAGCTGACGGCCTTTTCGGAAACATATGTAGGCTAACGACAATGTAGGAGGCACACGTGGGCTGACGACCTTAGCAGGTAAAAGCTGAAGGAGTAATCCAACCTTCATTTTTAACCTATCTTGATCTCTACGTACGTGAATATAAAGAAAGTTCTTGCGCTACACGTTCGACCTTAGTTAAGAAGATTCCTATAAAGAAAATGGCTCTATATGATAAGCAAAATTCACAAACTACTCTCCTAGAAGGAAAGTACTTCCTCACCAAGGCGCTTATTTCGGATCCATACCACTATATATATATATATATATCCCAAAACCCTCATAACCCAAAGGTACGCACAGTTATCACAACTCTGGTACTCTAGGGTTGTTTAAAAGACTCTAACTTAATCGTCGGAGGGTTTTTGGCCGGCACCACACCGGTGCTCTCTGTTCGGTCTTCTATTTTCTCTTCGCAGGTATTATTTCAATTCGGAGAGTGCTCGCAGCTTACTGGTAATTTCTTCGGCATCATCTAATAAAGAGTATAAATTTGTGATTTCAAAAAAAAAAAGTATAAATTTGTAGAATTCCAAATATTTTCTAATAGGTATATTTAAAATCCAAGCCTATAATAATACTCTTGAACAGAAATTTGGAGCCGATTCCTTTTCAACTTAAATGCACCGTCTTGTTTCTTAAAAAAATGCACTGTCTTTGCAGTACGGCCATTTCAATTATTGAATTGAATTTTTTTTAGGAACAGTTGAATTTGAAATTTTTTTGAATTGAATTTGAATTTAAATATTGGTTATTGTACAAAATTATACAGCAAAGCCCGTACAATTCCTTCTCAAATCTTTTGAGTTTTGACCCCCCTCGCGTTCCACCAACCATTTGGGACAGGCGACTATTTAATGTTTGTCAGCGTGTTTAACTTTGTAAGCAAAATGTGGCTTTTTATAATGTGACGCTAGTATTACTTTGTTTGGTTGCAACCTGCAACTAAAAACTTGGAAGAAAAAAAAAACTTGCAACTAGAAAGGGGCAGAACCATTTATTGGGGTCAGGGCCATGGACTCCACTAAACGGCCCTATTCACCTACGTCTCTCTGGCTCTCTTTCTTTGTTCAATGAATTGAATTGAATATTTTTTTTTTTTTTTTTAGGAATAGTTGAATTTGCTCTGGCTCTATATCTTTTTTTCTTTTTCTTTTTTTGTGGTGAAAATGACTTTCTAATTAAAACTAGGCAAAAATCACATTTTCATTCTTACATTTTAACGCGATTTTCATTTTTGTGTCTATCTTTTATTTTCACCGCTTTTAATTCCTATTTAGAAAAACGCTATCCATTTTAGTCCATTCCGTCAATGCCCTAATGGCAAAGTCCTATGTGGCACATGGAATAATTAAAATAATAATAATAATAATTTTTATTTTGGTATTAAAAAATGTCATGTCAGCATCTAAATAAAAATTAATTTATTAATTTTAAGTAAATAAAAAAAATTAAAAACAGAAATAAAAATCAAAATTTACATTAATTGAGATCTAAGTATGTCTTGAACAAGAACACAAACTTAGATCTAAGAACACAAAATTAAAATCCAAAAATCACAAACGCAAAAAATAAGAATAGAAAATTAATGATGGACTCAGAGATCTCACAACAACTGGGATTACAGCCAGCAACAACAACAACAACAACAACGACAACAAACTGAGTTGGCGTTTCATTCTCAACAATGCTAGCATTGCCTGCTGGTAGTTCTAAGAAACTCGAAGACCCAACAAAGCCATGAGAAATTAGTGCTGACATAGAAGAAAATAGAGCCTAAAATCACTCATACTGAGCTTCAAAGACTCAGACTTTGAAACAAACAAGCTAACCTAAACGCATATGCAACCCAAGAAATTCCAAAAACAGAAGAAAACAAAAGAAAAAGGCGAACTTTTTCTATAACGGCTAGATTTGTAGCTCCGAAAAACCAAGAATTGTTTAAGTGGAAACTACTAGATACCAGAAAAGAAGTAGCATTGGTTAATAAAGAAACCCTATGACGCAAACACGAAAAAACTACCTTAAATGATAGTATTTGCAGAGAAAGTAAAGTGTGGAAAGCAAAAACCTAGAAATTTCTTCAGAAAGTTAAGATTTTTGAGCTTCAGAAACACTAATCAGAGAACTAAGAAAGAAATAACAAAGAGGGTCTGCGAGGTTTCGATCTAAGAACCAAAAATGCAAAGCCCGACACTCAATGTTTAGTCAAAAAGTCCCAACAAAGTCCCCCTTGGAATTCAACTGGTAAAAGAAAAAGCCCCCGCTACAAAGCCAGATCTAAGAGCATCTTCAGCAGCTTATCTAAAATTTTGTACTGTTTGGACAATGAACAGTGATATTTAGCTTTTATCTACCTACTTTTTCAAATATACTTCCAATAAATTTTCTATCATTTTCTCCATCTCATTTAAATATACTTCTTCATTCATTCTTTATTCATTATTATTCTTTTTTAACAACTACACATCTTCCAACATTTTTTTATTCAATACCTGATTGTTATAATAGAAAAAAAAAAAAAAAAAAACATTTGAAGTATGAATAGTAAAAGCTACAATGTTTTCTATTTATAGAGAAGCACTGTAGCAAATCTAATCTAAAAAATGAGGATGAAAAATCTGTTGGAGTGTGAACAGTGGTGTTTTTGCTCCAAAAAATAGATATAGAGCATCTATTAGAGATGCTCTAATTATTTTTAATTTGATGTGGATCTATAGTTTAATTATATGTTCTTATTTTTCTGGGTTTGTGATTTTTGAATTTTAATTTTATGTTCTTAGATCTGGGTTAGTGTTCTTGTTTTTCTTGTTCAAGACACACTTAGATCTCAATTAATGTGATTTTTGGTTTTTATTTCTGTTTTTAATTTTTTTATTTAGTTAAAATTAATAAAAAAAATTTAATTTAAATGCTAACGTGGAATTTTTTAACGCAAAAATAAACATTTTTATTATTATTTTAATAGTTTCGTCTGCCACGTAGGGCTTTGCTGTTAGGGCATTAATCGAAAGGACTAAAAGGGATGATGCTTTTCTAAATATGGACTAAAAGCGATGAAAATAAAAAATAGGGACCTATTGGGAAGTTTAGACCCCGGTTGATAGAATGAACAAGTTTTAAACCCAAGTTATTAATTAGATTTATTATAAGTAAAACTTGTTAAAACAAACAAACATCAATATCATGTTAAAATTATGCACAATAGAAAAGTAAATAAGACAAGATACGATGACCTAGGAAAACCAATGAAACAAACTAGTTTCATAGTTAAAAATCTCAGGTGAAACCTTCCCAAAAAGAAATTCACTATAGTAAAGAGAAGTTTCAGATCTAGTACAAAACCTTTGTCTCTAGACTCTACAATCCCATAGATGAACTTATAATAGAAACTTTATACTGCTTCAGAATCTCTAAACTCTCTAATATATGAACGTCACCCTTTGATGCACGGATCCTAGTACGTGACCAACTCCTTTGCCCAAATTTCAGTATGTGACTCACTCACCAACTTGAGAAAAATATTGGCTGCAAAGTTCTTCACTTCATCAACAATGAAGATTAAGAAGCACTTGGTTACAAAAACTTAAGGCGCATAGACACAGTAGCTTCTTTCCAAGAGAATAAGGCATCGGTAACCTTTTGGATATGTTCTCCTTGTATTATCATATGTGACGGCCTTTAAAATAAGTCTTGTATATGTTTAGAGTTGTGAGAAAAAAAACCCTACACATACATGTCAATATAGGCCGAAAATCAAATCTGAAAATTCTGATTTTGTAATTCTCGATAAATACCTCGATAGATAGTATCTATCGAGCCTTAATAGATAGCTATCTGTTGAGCTTTAATGAATCAGCACTTTTGTACTTGTTTCTTTGAAGTATTAAATATATCCTAAATCTAGCCAAATACAAGTAAAATGTGTTTTGTCAAACGATTAGCCAATACATGGTGACATATGTTTTCAACATGAATCACATATGTCTTAACAATCTCCCCTTTTGGCAATCCGTGACAAAACCACAACAAACAAATAAACATATGAGAGAAGTCATAATCACTTAACTCATATTCACTTGTTGAATACAATAATATTTAACCTAACACAACCTCTTGAAAAACTTTGCAAGAAAAAAGTTCATGGTAAGGAAGACTTTGACAACTTGTATTTCTGAAACACTTTAAATAAAACTCATCAAGGCATTTTAGTGTGAGACAGAAATAAAAGATTGCATACAAATAAAGAAACATGCGTATAAAGAGATAAAAGAAACAGCACATGTAAAGGTAGGTTAAGAAGACATAAATCATATATATATATATATATATATATCAAAGATAAACACAATGTATGTAAACATGGTCACAAGACTGGTGTACAAAAAGAAGAAGCTAAAAGAAGCTCATAAAACAACAAGGAGGTAAACACTCCCCCTAACAAAATGAAACACAACTCCCCCTTACAAGGGCATGTATTTCTCTCTCTAACATGTAGAATCTTAAAAAGAAACCAGGTATGCTCCACAATTTCTACCCATTTTTGTCATGATTGACAAAGGGTACAAGAAGCTAGAAAGCTTCACCTGAGAAACAAAAAGATGATCAAAGATGATCAAGGGGGCACAAGGAATCCATATAAATGCAAGAATGTAATAAAACAAGATACTATGAATGACAAGATAAAAAAAAAAAAGATGCAAAACATGTGAAAAAGAATAAATGCAAAAGGATCTCGATGGATCGAGAGCTGTTGAGCTGCTATCGAGCCAACCTCAATGGATCAAGAAGCTATCGAGCATCTATCGAGCAGACAAAAAGTTTCTCGTTGGATCGAGAATCTGTCGAGAATGCGATAAAAAAAAAAAGCAAAAGATCTAGAGAGATGACCTCGCTATTGAAAGGTGTCGAGGAGCTGTTGAGATTGCTTAAAAATAATTTTTCAAATGAGAGAAAAACACAGACATAAATGCAATCAAGCATGCTACTCAACCAAAGATCCAAACAACAATTTAATCACTCAAAACATCTCTCAATCAAGAAAAATGTTAAGCATATAGATCCAAAAACACACACACACACACACAAAACAAATTTAACCAATTTTATATTCCAAAAACAAGTCAAGGCGGTTTAATGAGCATACATTAATACACGTAAACCTTGTAATGGCCAAATTACATTGTACCTGCACATGTATAAAAAGTAGTAAAGAATATTGCGTGTTGTGTGTGAAAAATATCGCAAGATTGCATAAGTGTTTCTATGTTATGATAATTTGAGATATGAGTAGATCAATTTAACTCACACACGATCATAATTGCTTGATGGAGACTATCACCTTCGAGGTACATCCTATAACTCCCACATCTCTAAGAATACATGCTTGCAATCATGTTTTAAAGCATTTTAATCTTTTTGCTTTTATTTTTCTTTGCATATTTTTCTTTTATTAAGCATATCATACATGGGCATACAAGAGCGAGAAAAGAAATACACAATTATATTAAGCTTTTTGACATTGTACTTTGTCGAAGTATACAGATGTCATTTCATGATTGGCAGGCAACAGTGATGAGATGATAATTTATACCTTTCTTTTAGGATTTTCTAGTCATTCCTGTCAAAAAGAGTGATACGAGTATTAAATACAAGAGATCACTTAACCTTACTCATCACAAACATGAGCCACAAAGCTCACTTGCTTAGTTGTGCATAGAGATACTCATCTAAGGTACAAAAGATACAAAATTTAGAAAATTTTGTTTCATTGGCCATTCAAGGTACACAAGTACCAATGTACACAAACACACACTGTTTTTGTATTTTTCTGATTTTTTTATATTTTTTTTATTTTTATGAATGAAAAATAAATAAATAAAACTGAAAAACAATCAAACAAAAACATGTCAAATAAAGCAATGTATAAAAACTAGACTGTCTCAAAATAAAAAAGCAAAACACATAAGTAATACAAACACAACAAAAAGAGGAAGAGAGAGAAAAAATGACTAAATTACTGGGAGCCTTTTTCCTTTCATACTTTGGAGGAGTCTTTCCTTTAAGCAAAACCTTGAACAGATGGTGAGGGGGAAGAATTGAAACCGTTCAAGTTCGAAAGGAACATGAGAGCCTTTAGGAGATCTCCAAGAGGAGCAAGAGAGGATGGAAACTGATTCTGGTTTCCCGACAAAATCATGTTGTTGCTTTGTTGAGTGACTAACCACTTATAGCAATTAAGTCGAGTATGTCCAGCTGCACCCTAGTGATGACAGAGATGCTACTTCTTTTCTTTAGACTTTTAAGCATTATTCTTCTTAGCCCTAGGGTTTTTGGTTTTTTTCTTAGCAAACTTAGGGGATGCTCTTAAGATAAATTTACCCTTATTTATGTTCTCACTAGCTATCACAATTTTAGCATCATCATTCTCATAATCAATATTATTAGCAGGAGAAACAAAAACAGTAGTACTAGAAGAAGCAATATTAGAAGAAGAAAAATCATACCCTAATCCGGTTCGATCGGAGGCAGATTTTTGCATGCTGAGCATCTCATCAAGCTTTGCACTTGAGGTCCTCTTCAACTAAGCTCTCACATGGAACAATTCCACCTCAAGTTTCTTGATCTTTTCAACCAAGAAATTGTTTTCAAACCTCAGTACTTTAATGGTCTGATTTGCTTCATCTACTTTTGTGGAGAGTTGTTCTCGTTCAAGCTCCACATCACTGAGCTTCTTGGTGGCCAACCTATACAGCTTCTCATGTTTTTTCGAGAACTTGTATAACTTTGCATAGCCTGTGTGAATGTTATCTTGCTCATCCATCTTTTCAAATTTTGATTCTACCAAGTTTTCTTCTTCATCCATATCTGTTACAATCCCCTCAGTAGATTGATAGTGGCGGTGAAGGCATTTAGGATTTCGTCATGTTCATTTCCAAAATCATCCTCAGGTTCAATGTCACTCAAGGTAGCAATAAGTGCCTTGCTTTTCCCAATGGACTTGAGATAAGTAGAGCACTCTTGTTTCATGTGACCGAAGCCTTGACACCCGAACACTTGGGTCCTGAGGGAACAGTGTACTAACTACCATCCCTAGCATCGTTCTTCCCTTTGTCTTGGCTTTTAGACTGAGAAGAACTTGATTGCCTACAGTCCTTGTTAAAGCCCTTTGCATTGGCATTCTTCATGAACTTCTTGAATTGTCTGGTGATATAGGACTTCATTTTAGAATCTTCATCGTCAAAAGACTCATCTATCTCACTGTTCTTGGCCCTCAATGCCATGCTTTTGCCCTTACCCGACTTGTCAATCCTTGTCAAACCTAACTCATAGGTCTGCAGATTATTACGAGCTTTGTCAAAGGAATCTTTTCAATATCCTTTGATTCCTTAATAGCAATGATCTTGGCATGAAATCTCTCGGGTAACGATATGAGCTCTTTTCTCACAATCTTGGGTTCGGGAATGGTTTCCTCAAATTTTAAATGCTGAGTTTACTATGTCCTTGAGCCTAGCATAGAACTCATCAAATGACTCATTCTCCTCTATTTTAATTTCTTCAAAGCTAGTAATGAGCCTCTGAAGTTTCGAATCCTTAACAGCCTTAGTCCCTTCATAGGTTATCTGGAGAATGGTCCATGCCTCCTTTGCAGTTTCACTGGAGGAGATCTTTTTGAACTCCTCATTTGTGACTACATTGAATAAAGCATTCAATACCCTGCTGTTGAAGTTTGCCGCCTTGATCTTTCCATCATCGTAATCGGCCGGCACTTCCTTTGGCTTGGTCCAGCCTATCTCTAGAGCTTGCCACACTTTCTCATCTAATGACTACAAGAAAACTTTCATGCGTATTTTCCAAAATGCATAGTTAGTACCATCAAATAAAGGAGGTACAATAAGTGTCTGTCCTCTATCCATGACAAATAGAGGTCAATGGATCTCAAAGCAAAGACTAAACCCTAATTAGAGCATGCCTGCTTTGATTACCACTTGTTGGGAATTTAGACCCTAATTGATAAATTTAACAAGTTTTAAATCCAAGTTGTTAATTAGATTTATTATGAGTAAAACTTGTTAAAACAAACAAATATCAATATTATGTCAAAATCAGGCACAACGAAAAAGTAAATAAAACAAGATATGATGACCTAGGAAAACCAATGAAACAAACTAGTTTTACAGTAAAAAATCTGGGGAGAAACCTTCCAGAAAAGAAATTCACTATAGTAAAGAGAAATTTCAGATTTAGTACAAAACATTTGTCCCTAGACTCTACAATTCCTGTAGATGAACTTACAATACAAACCTTCTACCACTTCAAAACCTCTAAACTCTCCAATATATGAATGCGACCCTTTGATGCACGGATTCCAATATGTGACAAACTCCGTTGCACAAATTCCAGTACGTGACTCACTCACCAACTTGAAAAGAATGTTGGTTGCAAAGTTCTTCACTTCATCAACAATTAAGATTAAGAAGCACTTGGTTATAAAACCCTAAGAGATATAGACGCGGTAGCTTCTTTTAGAGAGAATAAGGCATCTATCACCTTTTGCATATGCTCTCCTTATATTCTCATATGTGAAGACCTTTAAAATAAGTCTTATATGTGTCTAGGGTTGTGAGAAAAGAAACCCTACACATACATGTCAGCATAGGCCGAAAATCAGACTTGAAAATTTTGATTTCGTAATTCTCGATAAATACCTCGTCGAGCCTCGATAGATAGTATCTATCGAGCCTCGATAGATAGCTATTTGTTGAGTTTTAATAAATCAGCACTTTTGCACTTGTTTCTTGGATAGATTTGAATGACTTCAATACTAGACTTGAAATCTTATTCTTTGAAGTATTAAACACATTCTAGATTTACCCAAATACAAGTAAAGTGCGTTTTATCAAAGGATTAGACAATACATGATGACATATGTTCCTAACATGAATCACATATGTCCTAATAGGACCAAAGTGAGAATTGCATGAAAATGCAAAGACAAAAATGTGGTTTTCACCTTAAAACTAAACAACAAAAACAAAACGATCCGAATAAACCCCAGTAGCATCCACGTTAAGCAAAATAAAACCTCTATTAGGGGATCTAGAAAAATAACAAAATCATGAGGAAGTAGTGCTCCCTAGCTAGCTAGGGAGTCAGCACATTTATTAGCTTCCCCATACCAGTGATGAATTTGAACCATAGGAATCTCTCGCTGACCTGCCGTGCAATCACTGACCAGAGCACCAATACCACTTGGAAGGCTGTCTAACTTCTTCATAAGGTCTACAACTAGCTGCACATCTAACTCAAAGATCACGACAGGGATTTTTAGAGCAATACAGAGCTTGATACCATCTCTTAGAGCCCACAACTCTGCAGCTACACTAGTGGTGAACCCCATTGCTCTAGCATAACCTCTAACCCATTCTCCCTTGTCATTACAAATTATGCCCCCTCCTCTAGCTAGCCCCGAATTGCCAAGAGATGACCCATCGGAGTTGAGTTTATACCAACTCAGAGGAGGGCAACTCCATCTCACTTGAATTTTGGTCTATAAGCAAACTTGCTTCCCATTAAAGCCTAGATGAGCAAATTCGGTGACTCTAGAAAGAACCAGAGTTCTCAAATTCCTTATATGACTAGCATTACGAAATAGGAAATTGTTCCTGCAAAGCCATAAAGTCCAAAGGCCAAAAGGGAATATGATTCCCCAACTGATACCCGAAGAAAAGAACATCTTAGTGCTTTAGCAGTGTAACTTGAGCCAGTCCCCGTTGTTGGTCCCAAAGAAGAGATTTTGGGACAAAGGAGGAGGAAAGGCCTGTTAGGATTAGTGCTCTTAAATCCTATTGTATGATGCTATGTATGATATTATGTATGACATGATGTATGACTTAATATTGTGATTAATAAAATTATTTTATTATTATCTAAAATAATGGTAACATGAATATGAGACATTATCATATAGTCCATGAGATGCATTGTATGTGATTTATGTGAAAAATCACAGAAGATGTAAATCACAAGTTCTTTGTAAACTCATAATTTATAGTTCGTAGTCGATGATGAAATTGGGCATTTCATCTGCGAAGACTATAACGTGTCAACTACGATGATTTGTCTTGATCATGGAAATGGAGACTTCTAGTTGATATGTTGATATGTTTTAAGAGTTAAAACATATTGAACAGGACCGCTGTAAGATTTATTATTCTCCTAATGACTGTCAAATGAATAATAAATCTCACAACTTCTATTTGCATGAACTCTTAATCTTGAGAGAATAATGGACCTGATCATGAAGTGTAGGTTGCTTTGATATATCAGGAGTGAGATCTAAAGTGACGGTCAAAACCTCAGTATGTTGGGCAGCCACATTTGTGTTGATGGAACATATATTCTCAATATGAAATTCATAGTCTCTTGATGGAGATATAAAATATTCCCTTGAGATAAGTTTAATGGTTTCAGTTATTCAGAGAGTTAGGCCTAACCACTTTAGTAAGAAATTACTAAAGTATATATTTATGAAATTGGATTTCATAAATATATAATGAATAACTTTAAAGAGTTAAACCGGGCACTCAAGGATAAGATGTAGTAGTTTACAAAGTGGCAATCTACATTTATGACTTTGTGTTACTACGAATATTTTATGAAGAGGTTACGTGTATAATAAAGTCTTGGGATATAATTTATTAATAAGGCCTAGAGTGCAATTATATTTATATAGTGGTATTAAATATAATTAATGGTAACCTTGGACTTGTCAAGAGTTGACGGAAAAACCCAAGGCCTATTAGAGCTAGTGTCTTATTGGTCCCTTTTTGGTCCCACTCCAAGCCACACACTAAAACCCAATTGGAAATGCCCAATAGACCAGCCCAATTAGATAATCAGTTAGTTATAAATGGAGAAACATACAGATTTTTATTATAAGATATTAAAAAAAAAAGAAAAAAAAAAAAGGAAACCGTGTGTGAGAGAGTGTGAGACACACTTTTATTCTCTCTTTGAAAAAATGATTGAGAGACCACACATCTTAGGCGTAAAGTGAAATTGGAGTGAAGATTAAAAGTGTTCCCAAGTGCTTCTAATCTCTGTTTTGAATTTCTCCACACCAAGGTACGCTATCTTGTTCTTAAATTCTGAAATTTACATTGTGTACGTTATCAATCATGGATGAAATAGATCCTAGTTTGTTGCTTCCACTGTGGGTTTTGCATGAGATGCAAAACCAGAATTTTTCCTTCAATTGGTATCAGAGCCAGGTTTTCATATCATGATTGTATTATGTGATTAAATTTTAGAATTTAAGAAAAAACCGTGTCTTTGTGTTTTTTAATTTTCTGCATCATATGAATATAATGAAGAGAATTGCATCACTTGTATATACATATTCGTTTCTTCACAAGGATATATTGTTTTTGTGTGAAGCCGTGTCTTATAGAAAAGTGCTTGGATATGAATACAATTGAGTGTTGATGCATTGATTGTTATTTCATAGTTGATGTACGGATTGCCATGTAGTTATTAATTGATGTAGTAACCGTTTAAAAAAAAAAAAAAAAAAAACTACTTCAGTTATTGCACCGTTTGACTTTGAATTCAATTTGCATGATTTAAATTTATGTCACGGATTGGACTTAGAAAAGGTGACCAATTACATGGTTTGAATTCTCTTTTCACCGTTTGACCATTTATTTGTTTTGAAGAAAGTGAATCCCTGTGGATTCTAATCTTCTGACAACAATGTGTGTTTATATATATATATATATATATATATATATATATTTGTATATTATATTATATATAATATAATATAGATTTTTTATATAATAAAGATTTTTATTACGTTATATATATTTATATATTAATGCTAGTTTAATAAATTTATTCTTAATGAGATTAGGATTATATTTTTTTCACGTGTCTAGCATTATTATCATTCTTGATCTTAAAAACCTTTATTTTAAAAATATTTAGTGGGAGAGAGATACAAGGGTTGGATCTCACGGCCTCCATTGTTGGTTCATAGTAGTGTGAAATAGATACTTTGTCTTTACCTCGAGGTTAGCATTCCATGCGGAGAGTATTTATTTCATGGTCCTACAAGATTGAATTTCCTGGTTTATAGTGGTTTGATAAACACTTTGTCTTAACTTCGAGCTTTGCATTCCATGCGGAGGGTGTTTTATCATGGTACTACAAAATAAGCCTGTTAAAGGGATGAGATGTGGTTACACATGATTCTAGACAATGGCATACACTAGACTAAGTATTTTAGTATCCTCTATGCTGAGTTCTTACTATTATTACTTAGAGGCTAAATGTAAAACGACATATTATTAGTGTTTGATAAGAGTTATCATGATAATACTAATAATGAGAATAGTTCTCAATCAATCATAGTATTTTATGTTCACTCTATACTGAGGGATATTGAATATGAGATTGGGTTGTCGTTGCATATATTATTTTATGGTTTTATTAAGGTTCTATATTATATGCTTTTATGCTAAATTGATAATGTCCAATTTACTTATTATATTCTTGTTTATTATTTTCAGATTTTGTCATGGCATCATTTAGCCCACTTGTTTCTATTCTTAACCAAAACAAACTAACTGGATCCAACTATGTTGATTGGAAAAGAAATTTGTACATTGTTCTTACTGCTGAAGAGCACAAATATGTGCTTACTCAACCATGTCCTAACTTTCCTTCAATAGATGCTCCTCTTGAGAAAAAACAACGATATGATCGTTGGTAGAAATCTAATGAGATGGCCAAGTGCTTCATCCTAGCATCTATCTCAAATGTTCTACAGCATCAAATGCAGGATGTAGAACTTGCTTCGGACATAATGCATAGTCTGAAGGAGATGTTTGGTGAGCAAGGCCGTTCTGCAAGGCAAGAAACCATGAGGCAAATTTATAATACCAAAATGGCTGCAGGAAGTTCAGTGAGGGAGCATTGTCTTAGGATGATTGCTAATCTGAACGCATTAGAAGTTTTAGGTGCCGACATTGATGGAGAATCTCAAGTGGATATGATACTCCAGTCACTACCAGAATCATTCAAGGAATTCAGACTCAATTATAATATGAACAAAAAGATTTATTCTTTGTCTGAATTAATGAATGAATTAGTGGCGGCGGAAGACATCCTTGGTACTTCTAGTGTTGAAGCCAATGTGAGTGAAGCTTTTACTTCTCAACCTAAGTCGAAAGGCAAGGGTAAGAAGAAGAAGAAAAAGAAGGACTTCACTAAGAAAGATGGTAAACAAATTGCCTTAGGGGTTGCCAACAAAGGAAAGAAAACCAAAGGAAAGTGTTTCTATTGTGGTGAGAAAGGACATTGGAAGAGGAATCGTCCAACATTCAAGGCTGCCAAGAATAAAGGTATGAAAAGTTCATTTCTTCTTGAAATATGTTTGGTACAGAATCCAACAGATTCTTGGTGTGTGGATTCAGGTTGTACTAATCATATCTGCAATTCTTTGCAGGGGTTCCAGGAGACCAGAAAGTTGAATGAGGGAGAACTATTTCTTACTTTGGCTGATGGGAGCAAGATTCCGGTTGAAACTGTTGGAGTATTTAATTTGTGTTTTAAGTCTAAAGTTTTAATATTGGAAGACTGTTTGTATGTACCTAATGTTCGTAGGAATTTAATTTCTGCAACTTACTTAGGTAAACATCGATATTGTGTTATCCTGAAAGACAATGTTGTAATAAAGAAGGATAAAGTGTTTATTTGTTCTGGCACTATTGTGGATGGTCTTTATATTTTAACTCCTGATAAGCATGAATTATACAATTCTGAATTAGATAGTAGCTCTCATGTGAAATCATTAAAGAGAAAATTTCCTTCTACTAGTGATGCATATCTATGGCACTTGCGTTTAGGTCATATCAATTCAAGTAGGATTCAAAGACTAATCAAAGATGGACTTTTACAGCCCATGGACTTTAATGGTTTCCCAGTTTGCGAATCTTGTTTGGAAGGTAAGATGACAAAACGACCTTTTAATGCAAAGGGTAGAAGAGCCCAAGATTTGCTAGAACTAGTACATTCAGATGTATGTGGTCCTATGTCAATTCAAGCAAGAGGTGGCTATGAGTATTTCATTACTTTCACTGATGATTACTCTAGATTTGGTTATGTGTACCTAATGAAACGGAAGTCCAAAGCCTTTGAAAAGTTCAAAGAGTTTAGGGCTGAAGTTGAGAATCAATTGGGTAAACACATAAAGGCCATTCGATCTGATCGAGGTGGCGAATACCTTATTGGTGATTTTAAGGATTACTTGACTGAAAATGGGATTATATCCCAGTTGACTGCACCTGAACTCCACAACAAAATGGTGTAGCAGAAAGAAGGAATAGACTCTTTTAGATATGGTTAGGTCCATGTTGAGTTATTCGACTCTACCAATTTCTTTTTGGGGATATGCCTTAAATACTGCAATGTATCTTCTGAATTTAGTACCTTCGAAGTCTATTCCTAAAACACCTGTAGAGTTATGGAATGGGCGTAAGCCTAGTATGAGACATCTCCACATTTGGAGTTGTCCAGCACATGTGTTGAAAGGAAAGTCTGACAAGTTACAGTCTAAAACAGAAGTGGTATTTTTTGTAGGGTATCCAAAAGAAACAGTTGGAGGTTTATTCTATAGTCATAAGGATAATAAAGTGTTTGTTAGCACAAATGCCAAATTCTTGAAAAATGACTATATGAATAATTTTACTCCTAGAAGTAGAGTTGTCTTGGCTGAAATGAATAAACCTGTAGTTGAACAACCAATGGATGAAACTAGGGATGATGTGACTGTATTAGATACACCACAAGATACTACTCATGAGATGTCTAGCACACAGGTGCCTCGTCGTAGTGGGAGAATTGTTCGCCTCCTATAAGATTCATAGGTTTGGGAGAAACTTATGAGGCTATCTTAGAAGAGGCTGAATCGAATCCTTACACTTATGATGAAGCAATGAATGATATAGATGCACATCATTGGGTCCAAGTTATGAAATCTGAATTGGATTCTATGGATTCCAATCATGTATGGGATCTTGTAAAAGCGCCTAACGGCACTAAACCTGTTGGTTGCAAATGGGTTTACAAGAGAAAGAGAGGGATAGATGGAAATGTTGAAACCTTTAAAGCAAGACTAGTGGCGAAAGGGTATACACAAAGAAGGTATTGATTATGATGAAACTTTTTCGCCAGTAGCCATGCTTAAATCTATCAGAATTCTCTTATCCATTGCTGCTTATTATGATTATGAGATTTGGCAAATGGATGTCAAAACTGCATTTCTTAATGGCAATCTTGAAGAAAATATATACATGTTGCAACCAGAAGGTTTCATAGCAAAGAACCAAGAGCATATGGTATGCAAGTTGAATAAGTCCATTTATGGACTTAAATAAGCATCTAGGTCATGGAACATCAGATTTGATTAAGCAATCAAGTCATTTGGTTTTGAACAAAATCTTGATGAACCATGTGTGTACAAAAGACATCGAGACAAAGTAGTAATGTTCCTAGTGCTTTATGTTGATGACATTCTGCTCATTGGAATGATGTAGGGGTAATGTCATCGGTTAAAGTTTGGTTGTCAAGCCAATTTGATATGAAGGACTTGGGTGAGGCTAACTTTATTCTAGGGATCAAGCTTTGGCGAGATCGTAAGAATAAGATGTTAGGCTTATCACAAGCTGGATATATAGTAAGGTTCTAGAATTTAGCATGCAAAACTCCAAGAAAGGATTGCTTCCTTTTAGACATGGAGTTCCTCTGTCTGATGACCAAAGCCTAAGACTCAAGAGGAAGAAAATATAATGAGAAAAGTTCCTTATGCTTCTGCATTGGGAAGTCTCATGTATGCCATGCTTTGTACTAGACCAGATATTTGTTATTTAGTTGGCATGGTCAGCCGATATCAATCAAATCCAGGACCAAAACATTGGCAAGCTGTAAAGCATATTCTTAAGTATCTTAGGAAAACGAGAGATTATATGCTTGTTTACCATAGTGAGAATTTGATTCCCATTGGCTATACAGATTCAGACTTTCAGTCAGATCTAGATTTCAGAAAATCCACTTTAGGATGTGTTTTCACCTTGGGAGGTGGAGCCATAAGTTGGAGGAGCGTTAAGCAATCTTGTATTGCGGACTCCACCATGGAAGCCGAGTACGTTGCTGCTTGTGAAGCAGCAAAGAAGGCTGTTTGGCTCAAGAAATTCCTTTCTGGTCTTGGTGTTGTAAGAATGGAGCAACTTCCCATCACATTGTTTTGTGACAATAGTGGAGCGGTTGCACAATCCAAAGATCCAAGGAATCACAAGAAAGGAAAGCACATTGAGAGGAAGTACCACATCATTCGAGACATTGTTGCTCGTGGAGATGTTGTGGTAGCAAAGATTGAAAGTGCAAATAATCTAGCAGATCCCTTTACCACTCAAAGGATTTTCAAGTCACATTTGGAAGGAATGAGAGTTAGATTAGTACACAATAGTCTTTAGGGCAAGTGGGAGATTGTTAGGATTAGTGCCCTTAAATCCTATTGTATGATGCTATGTATGATATTATGTATGACATTATGTATGACATGATGTATGACTTAATATTGTGATTAATAAAGTTATTTTATTATTATCTAAAATAATGGTAACATGAATATGAGACATTATCATATAGTCCATGAGATGCATTGTATGTGATTTATGTGAAAAGTCACAGAAGATGTAAATCACAAGTTCTTTGTAAACTCAGAATTTATAGTTCGTAGTCGGTGATGAAATTGGGCATTTCATCTGCGAAGACTATAACGTGTCAACTATGATGATTTGTCTTGATCATGGAAGTGGAGACTTTTAGTTGATATGTTGATATGTTTTAAGAGTTAAAACATATTGAACAGAACCGCTGTAAGATTTATTATTCTCCTAATGACTGTCAAATGAATAATAAATCTCACAACTTCTATTTGCATGAACTCTTAATCTTGAGAGAATAATGGACCTGATCATGAAGTGTAGGTTGCTTTGATATATCAGGAGTGAGATCTAAAGTGACGGTCAAAATCTTAGTATGTTGGGTAGCCACATTTAGTGTTGATGGAACATATATTCTCAATATGGAATTCATAGTCTCTTGATGGAGATATAAAATATTCCCTTGAGATAAGTTTAATGGTTTCAGTTATTCAGAGAGTTAGGCCTAACCACTTTAGTAAGAAATTACTAAAGTATATATTTATGAAATTGGATTTCATAAATATATAATGAATAACTTTAAAGAGTTAAACCGGGTACTCAAGGATAAGATGTAGTAGTTTACAA